>JANAVB010001597.1:1655976-1792532 GCA_029216955.1 Iris pallida
GATCTGTTTGTTGTAATAAATTTAAACTGTCGAGACTTGGTCAATTTCTGCCACGTGTCTCGATTGCTACTCTGTGGCGGGCCGCATGAAGGATGTGTCCTGGCTGAGCCGTATGAAGGACTGTCCCATAGCCAAGCCGCATGAAGAGTATCTCATGACCGAGCCGCATGAAGAACGTCTCATGATCGAGCCGCATGAAGGATGTCTCATAACCGAGCCGCATAAAGAACGTCTCATGACCGATCCGCATGAAGGACTGTCTCATAACCGAGCCGCATGAGAGATGCTTCACGGTTGAGCCGCATGAGAGTTGTCTCATGACTGAGCAGCATGAGGAACGTCTCATGATCGAGCCGCATGAAGAGTGTCTCATGGGCGATCCGCATGAAGAGTCTTCTTTGGAACTGTGCACTGTGCCGGATATCCTGATGATTTTCTCGTCTTTTTAGGAGCATGTCACGTCTAGTCTTCATGTCAGAGCTGTCATCTTTATCAGAGCTGTCACTTTTGTGTCAGAGTAATTATGGCCAGCTACATAGAGAGACGTTTGTTTCTTAGGCTGATTTCGAACCGCATAAGGCTCCCCGCAGCTTTTGGGCCGCATGAAGCTTTCTGAGCCGCATAAAGCTTTCAGGGTTTTATTGAGCCACATGAAGCTTCCTGGGTTTTGAGTCGTATGAAGCTTCATGTTTGATTTTCGAGCCGTATAGCAAATCTCATCCTTTTCCATGCTTCTACAACAGGAACAAAAAGGTAATTTTGGATCAAAATGATGTTCGATATCGGATCTACTGCACCGAAAAACATGTCAGGATAAAAGTGCACAAAACCTTGCAAAATATATGTCCACGAATCCAGAATGACGATACGAACTCAACGGTATATTCAAAATTGAATTCCGATGATCCGATCTCAAAATGGTCCGTTGACCCGGACTGTAGGATCCGCCTTGCATCGAAATGCGTGCCGAGGCCCACGTCCACCAAATAAAACAAACTTTATATGAATTTGTGCCAGAACGACGCCACGAGTCTACTGATGGTGTCATAATTGGAATTCGGAGTCCGGGGTCCAAAATTAGAATTTTATAAGTGCAAAATTAAGAATACGGACTGTAACACCCAGTTTTCTAAAATGAGGGTAATTTTGAAATTTTGTGTTTTAATTATTAATTATGATATTTAAATAATAATATAATTTTTGGAAATTTTTAATTATTTTAAAACTATTTAAATCTTAACTTGTGATTTGGTGTGCAGCTAGTGAAACCGTAGAGACTGCCTGCCCTAGAGCCTAGCCATGTGATTAGGGTGTTCCAATTATCATTTTTAGTCTAGGGGTAATTTGGTCATTTTGACTTTTTAGAATTTTTGATTTATTGAATGGATTGACGGTTGTTGATTTTGACTTTTGCTAGTTGTGACATAGGAGACTAACCTAGATGTTGACTCTAGTTAAGGTGACTTGATTAGCATGGTGAGACCCTAGTCTAACTTAAGTCAAACAAATTCTAGTCATTAAGAATCTAGTTTGAAATAGGAGGAATAGTGAATAGGTTCATGACTTATGACTTAGGAATTAAATTCCATGACTTATGCAACTTGGCCCATAGGCCCATGCCATGAAACCCTAACCCTAGAATCCCTTTATGGCTGGCCACATAAACCCTAAGAGCCCCCTATAAAGTCTCTCATTGATTGTTCTTGCCTCTTTCATTAAGTTTCCAAGTTTTTGAAGAAAGAGGTAAGAGCCATCTTCCCTAATCCATAACTTTCCTATTTTAGGTCCTTTTTAGCTCAAATCTTTTGCACTAGGTTCTAATCCATCCTTTCTTGCTGCTCATGGAGAGTATTCTCAGGTTTGGTGCAATTTGGAAAGATTAGCTAGCAAGGAGAAACCCCTCTTTTGGAGCTTTTTAAGGAACTTTAAAACCTATAGGTAAAACTCTCAAAACCCATTCAAATTTTGATTTCTTTGCATAAATGCATAGCCCTAGGAGTCCCCTAGCTGCTAGCATAGTTTTGGTGTCGAGTGGTGTCTATTTCCTGTCCTTATTGGACACGTATCAGTCCCTGTTTACAAGTGTTTGATGAAATATTTGTGAGGAAATTATTTCTCTGTTTTGTAAAACTTTTTGATGGGATTTATAGATCTATATGTGTATATTATATTTCATGTAGACTGAGCACACTTCGTGTCCTTTTTCGTGTCCAAATCTGGATACGCATCGCAGCACGAGGCTGTGTGCAGCTCCCCTGCTACTCGAGCCTTAGTTCTCCACTTGTAGGACACTTGGACACCTAATATTTGACACGAACCTGGGGGCAACCACTGACAGCATGTCCCCAAAGTTTGGGGACATCTGGTCGAGTGTCCATAGAGTAATCGACCATGCACTGGTTTTAGCCTACACTTCACACAAATTGTTAGTCTCTGATACGGTTTCGAATCTGAGACACGACCTCACATGGACACATTTCAGGCACTTGGACACGTGCACCTAGACCTATACTACATGTAGGCTTGACTATGAGACATGAGGATTTATGTGTCGTGTCTATTTGGACACGACATGGCTGCACGAGGCAGTCTTCACTGCCTGTTTTGTTGTTCTGTTCGATTTGTATTTTGACACTCGTGTCTAGTGATGTGGACACGAAACCATTTTTCCCTGACACGTATGAAAGTATCACATGTTTGTGTGCACTAGATTTGGGTTTTTACTTGGGTTTTAATTCGAATTTTTTTGGATTGTATGTGTCGGGTTCCAGGAAGTCTGATATTGTGTAAAAAACTGGGTTTTTTAGAGTCTAATTTGAGTTTTTAAAATGTAAATTAATGTTATTTTGATATGTTTAATATACACCTATGTCAGAGATGCATGTTTACACAATTGGGAATATGGTGATGTTCATATGGGGTTTAATGTTGGGTTTTCGAACTCAATTTGACACTTATATATATTCAAATGTCTGATACAAATTCTGACACTTAATTGTTCACTGAAATTTTTAGGATTTCATTCCTTAATAATGTTAACCTGTGAACTGTTTTCTAAAACTGAGTTAATGAAAACCTGAGATTGAATGCAATGTTAACCTGAGATTGTGATATTTGATTTGATCCCTGAGTTTTAACTTAACAAATACCTGAGATTATGTGTAATGAAAACTGAACTCTTCCCCTTTTAACTGAAATGTTAGTTTAGGACTAAAAACTGAGAACATTGAGTTCTTTCCCTTAACTGTGTTGGCTCTGAATGTTAACTGAGTAGACTGAGTTCTTAGATTTGAAAACTAGGATTTGTGCTAAATCTAATAATGTAAACTGAAACCTATATATTAACCAACTGATTTCCTTTAAAACTGTAAATTGATTTCCTTTCCTTTTTGCAATGCTAAGTTTATGCATGTGTGAACTTGAACTATTTTCCCTTCCTTTTTGTTTTTACTGTCAATTGATTTCCCTTCTTTTGCAACCTGGGATTGAGTGAACTGAGAATGAAGTGTATCATAAAACTGAGTTTTCTCTTTTCTTTGTGTTAAACTGCAATGAGTGATTTGTATATAACCTGAGAACAGATTCCTTGCCTTTCATAAACTGGATGATGCTGAGTCTGAATTCATGTCTAGATATGAGATGAGTTCTTTTATTCAAAACTAAATGCTGAATGATACTAGAACCTGAGTTTCCTTTATATAACCTGAACTGATTTCCCTTTATAACTAAGTTCTTATAACTTTAGAAATTGTGTCCCTTTTTATTGCAAACTGAATGCTTGCTATAAACTGAAACCACTGAATGCTTATAAACCTGAGATTCATGTTTAGAAAACTGAGTTTTCCCTTTTCTCTATGACTGATTTTCCCCTTTTCTTGTGTTGAACTGTTTAGGCTAGTAGTAACCTGAGAATTATATTTATATTGATGTTAAGTGAATACTAATAACCTGAATTTCCCTTTCCTAAACTGAACTTGAGTTTCCTACATTGCCACTCACTTATAACTCTCTCTCTCTAGTATATATATATGTATATATCTATATATGTATGTATGTAGCTATGAGTAAATGAATGCAAGTAGGTTTGTAACTATATTTCTTTATATGAATGTGTGTTTGCACTTGTTTAGCCTTGTGATTGTGTGTGATTGACTAGGCTTGGTTAGGCCTAGTGAGACTTATCAGACTTGTTTGGGTTATGTTTGACCAAGTTGACCTAGCCTTGACTTGTATAGTTGACTGGAGTTGACCCAGTGTTGACTTTAGTCTAGTTTGACCTAGACAGCATGCAGATGCATTGTAGATTACATTTATCATTCCCTGTGTACATCTTGACTTGTGTTGCTCTAACTAGTAGTCAGGTACCTCATCTCGGACAGTATATTTACTTCAGACATTCAGATACCAGGCGAGTACATTCTCTGATCATTTCATAACTTGCTTAGAACTATATTCCTGCTCTAGTTTACCTTATTTGATGTTGTCATGATATTATTATGGATTGGTACTATATGGATCCCTATATTGAGATGTTATCCCCCTCGGGAGCATCGGATACATCATGTCGTATGTTTCATGTACATCGTGTATTCCTCGCTCTCATGTTATTCATATTTCTCACGTGCTTCATGCTCGTTCGTGCTCGCTAGTGTACTCTCATATGCTATCATATTCGGTCACGTTTCTCGTGTATTTCATGTATAACCTATACTTCATGTGCACCCTATATGGGCCTTCATGTGGAATTCGTGTGCACTCAGTTTCTGAGCCCTCATGTATTCTTCATGTACACCTGTAATGCCTGTGGTTCGTATTACATATTTTAGAATACGTATACGTATCTTGACTTGTATTGCATGTCTCCTTGCTTGGTTTATTGAGTATTTCATTACTTGGTTCATCTTGGTTTGGGTTGGCTTGGTTCGGGTTGGGTTGCTTGGTTCATCATGGACCAAGAGAAAACCCCTACCTACCACCCCTATCATCCTTTATTAACCCCTCCTCTTTCTCTCTCTTCATTACTCTTCTTCTCCACCATTACTTCTTCAACCACCAGGAAGAGAGAGAGCCTAGGCAAGTGCAACTTGCTTCATGATGGATCTCAAGTTTTATTGTTCCATTCTCTTCCTTACTTGATTCTAAGCCTCTTTAGAACTTGGCATTTTTGGATTTGATGGATGGATTCTTATAGATCTAAGTTTGTAACTTTTCTATTTTTCTTGGTTTTGATCTCTAAAACTTGGTTATTTTCGAAAACTAGTAGTTCTATGTTGTAGAGAATTCAATTTCATGCAGTTTTAGCTTTTGTTTCGCTTGATTTCGACTTCGGATGAGCAAGTTATGGCCATAGCAAGTTTTTAGGACTTTCATGGCTGAACTTGCTGTCATCCCCAGTTTTTAGGAACAGGGGTATTTTTGTTATTTTGTACTTTTGAATATTTTTGAAATTTATTTTATTATTTATGATATTGTTTTGGGGTTATTTGAGTCGGGTTCGAATTTCAGCTCATTCCGACTTGTATCGGGGACCCGGGGTAGCTTAGACTCTAATCGGGACCCAACTGGAACCGACCAACTTGTCATGACCAAACCCAGATATTTATATTTGACTAATCTCATTTGATTTTAGTGGGGTTAGGGATTAGAATTAGATTTAGAACTTGAAATTAGGAGTTTTCAAGTTACCATTTTGACCCCAACTCAAACCACTCATTTCTTTGACTTGGAGGGCATTTTGGTAAATTGCCAAATGCCCCCAACCCTCTAAGATGTGGCCGGCCATGTATGGAGCACCCCCTCTCCTTTGCTTCACTCCAAAGCAACCTCTCTCTCTCCATTTCATTTCTATCTACCACTTTCTCTCTCTTGTTCTTCCCCAAATTTCTAGAGAGCAACTCTATTGATTTCATCTCCAAATCCACCATTTCTTCTACCAAATATTCTTCTTTTCTCTTCTACTCCATGAAAGGAAGGAGCTAGCCAAGTTTGGGAGGATTCGGAGCTCGTTCGTGTCCTTTTGGAATCTCTACGTGTCGGTGTCGAGTCGAAAAGCTTTTTCATTTGAATCTCTCTCCCGGAAGGTATAATCTCTCTTCTAAATCACCCCAACATGCATATAGAAATATTTTGAACCCGTAGGAATGACCCCCATGGTTGTATCTCCATTTGTGTCCATTTGGAGTTCATAGGAGTGTCCTTTGTGTTGTGCTTTGTGTCCATGTGGGAAACCCCCAATTTTGGACACACCATGTGGTTAATATTTGTGTGATTGATTATTCTTATTTTAATTTTAGATTTAGATGTTGTTCTTGTGTGTCCCTATATATATATATATATATATATATATATATATATATATATATATATATATATATATTATTTTGTGTCCCTATGTATATTTTCATGTGTGTGTGTGTTTGAGTGTGTATATGCCTATGTATATATGTATATAGATATATATATAGACATGTGTGTGTGTGTGTGTATTTATGTATAGATATGTATGTGAATGTATATATATATATATATATAGATAGATAGATGGTTAGATAGTTAGATATATATAGATATATACATATAGAGAGAGAGAGAAGGAGAAGTAGAGGAAGTAAGAGTAGAGGAAGTAGAAGAAGATGAAGAGAATAAGCCACAGTAGCAGCAATAGCACTAGCAGGAGCAGCAGTAGTAGAAGGAGAATGAGAAGGAGAATGAGGGAAGAAGGAGAATGAGAAGGAGAATGAGAATGATGAGGAGAATGAGAAGGAGAATGAGGAGGAGAATGAGAAGGAGAATGAGGAGGAGAAGGAGAAGGAGACAGAGAATAAGAAGAAGACGGAGAATAAGGAGAAGGAGACGGAGAATAAGAAAATAAGAGACGGAGAATAAGGAGAAGGAGACAGAGAAAGAAGGAGACGGAGAATAAGGAGAAGGAGACGGAGAATAAGGAGAAGGAGACGGAGAATAAGGAGAAGGGAATGTGGGAAATCAAATTAGAGAGGGTTTGTGAGTGAGTCAACACTTTGTCTAGATTTGACCAAATCCAAACCAGGGTTGACCAGTTGACCGAAAGTCAACTGTAGGCTAACTCTTGACCCCGTTTGACTTTCTTTGACTTGTTTTGACCTGCGATGACTGGTACGACCTAGATTTGACTTTGTCTGACTTAGATTGACTTGATATAACTTGATTTGACCTAGATTGACTTGACAAGACTTAGTGTGACTCAGTGAGACCTAGTTTGACTTGGATTGACTTCCTGTGACCTTGTTTGACCTTGGTTGTCCTAGTGTAACCTAGTTTAGCTTGGTGTGACTTAGTTTGACCTATTTTTGACTTAGACTTGCATATCATGATTAGATTAGCTTTCCTTTCATTATTAAACCATGTTTTGACTTGTAGTATCTCATCTTTAGGTCTGTGATTACTCTGAGCGTCTGTTCACCTTATCAGCTCAGGACAGCAGGCGAGTACATTCACTGATAGTTTTCATTGTCTTGATATCTGCTATATCTGATTCAGTCATAGTGTCTTACTTGATTCTCAGTCACGATAGTTCACGGACTAGTATTGTCGGATTCCTGTCATTAGATGTCATTCCTGGATTTCTTGGGATACTGGTACTTGCTTGGTCTTGATTCTTGTACTTGTATTGACGCCGATTCCTGAAGAGGACTTGCTCCCCTCTTAGGGAATCCCACATCATGACGTGCTATGTCCGGATCCGTATACTATTCGGGGAATGGGGAATTTTATAGATAGTATGATCAATGCCCACCTTGAGTTACTACTTATATCATAGTTATACCCTCACCTCACGATGGGTATAGCCTGACCTGTGCTACTACTTGCTCCATAGCTTGCCATCCCGGCCGGGCCGAGTCCACGTACTTACAGCCGGTCGGCTGGAAGCCTGATCTTGACCCATACCGATCACATTATGCTATAATATTCGAGGCACATTTTATATTTACTTTTCTTATCATATATCCTGTTCTGTTCTACATTCAGTACTTTCTTACCATGCATGATATACAGTTACTCACATGCTCTACATGCCTTTATATTGTATCTTGATTGGAGACTAAGTTCTGCTCGGGAGAAGAGTTACAACCCCGGTCCTTGTTTGGTTTAAGGGTTGTAACTCGGCTTCCGAACGGTTCCCAAGTTTTCATATATCTTTGTCTCGTAGTTCATTATACTGTCTCTTATACAATTTGTCAATTCACATGGAACTGCTGTTAGTGCTTGTACTTGCTCATTTTCCTGACAGGATACCGTTATGATATATTACAGATGATTCTGAGTCGGACTGCTCGACCTATTATGGGCTCGAGTCAGATGGAGTAGCCTTGGATCGTGGCCTTATAGTAGAGCCACTAGATTTTGTACTTCCAGAGTAGTGTAGATTAGCTAGGTTTGACTGGACTGCGATCCAGCTAGCTTTATCAGACTGTAGTTTCTACATTATATTTTGAGACCCTGTGATGTTGTATATATCTGGGCTTGTATTGGACTTTGGACTTATTTACTCTTTCATCTATCATATGTTCTCTTCCTGAGCTATCTACCTTAGTTTTATTTTGTGATTGAGACTGTATTACTATGTCACCTCCATTCGGAGTGTATACACTGTACAGGTACCTTTATCTGTTTAGTTGTAGTATTTCTAGATGACCTAGACAGTGTTCTACCGCCGATCCTGCGGCGTAGGCTGGACGTACCCACGTGCTCGTGCCCCTCATAAGGGTGCGGGTCGTGACACATTTTTGTGGTGGCCCACGCAAGTCAGTGTCGCAATTAGTGCGATCTCGTAATGGTGCTCGACTTAGAGTACTAAATACGAGCCTGCAATTAGGACGTAGGACCTAGGACATGATAGGAGTTACACAATCACATTTTTAGGAAAATTCTGATCTTTTGATTATCATGACAATTCTTCTTACATTTGAATTCAATTGTCCTCCTTTGATAATATCTTATCTTGTGCCATATTGATATCTTGGGTTCAATTCGTCTTCAGGATGACAGTGACTCGTTCTCAGGCAGGGTCTAGTGCAGTTCCAGAGAGGTCAGATCCGGGAGGTCTTCCACTGTCACGTCCCGTATCCCAAATACAACGGTGACGTCATGGAACACCTCCCCAGGCTACGCGCCAATTCGCGATTGTCGCCCGTAAATTAGCAGAATGGAAAATACAAGAACAATCACATTCATAAATTACAAGTTTAATTATATTTACATCAAGAGTATTTCTAAAGGTACATTAACTTTAAGTTTAGTTACAACAAAATGTTATACATCAGACTAACTACCAACTATCGGTTGCCTCCTCCAGAGATTCTCTCAGATCGCCTATTCATCATCATCCAGGGGTATTGGATTTGCCGGAACGTCATCCTCACCTAGTGAACAATTACTAGGTCATTTAGAAATGACAAGCAAGTCCTCGGTCAAGGACGGTAAATAAATGATAGAATAATGAATTGAAAGTGAATGATAAATAATATATCTTGAAATTTGGGAAATTAGTTTCTTTCATGAGATTAAATTGAATATCTCAATATTAATTACTCCTACTTATTGTATAACACTAAATATGCATACAATAACGTATAAAAATGCAATTTTGAGAACAACCCTTCCGAATATTCTCCTAATCAGCTTTTTTCGACAACAATCCCGTATACCTGGGATCAGGTTATGACTTGGTGGCACGGTGCTTAGAATCCGGTCCTGCCTCTCTTGGGCTTAAATGTACTGAGTCTCTCTTGAACCCAGAAAATCACCAAATCGATGTTACTGTCGAAGAGGTGCAATTGTTGGATGGCACGGAATTAAATCCGGCCCTGCCTCTCACGGGCTAAATGGATGGCTCAGATTATTACAATCCGGCCCTGCCTCTCATGGGCTAAGTGAGCTAAGCCTCACATACTCGATTCGTATGGCCCTACGAATGAGCTAGTATACTGATCAGTCTTTGGTTATTATGTTGTGGAGCTGTAAGGGTGATATTCGGGTTGTTCTCCCCTCCCAATGCTTCCTAATCTAAGTTTTATGATTACTTAATATTATCATTATTATCACAATAGGGAGTTTATCAAATTAAAAGGCTAAAAATGCATCTTATAAATAACCATTTTGAATGATATTTTTAGAAATTTATTATTCAGAAATGACATTTAGACATAAACTTTCAAGTGGAAAACTATACTCATATTTTACAAAATGATAATATAAGGAGTCTAATTTAAACTGTAATATATGTCCTATACATGTTCTAAATACTCTCTAAAGTTTACGGAATCATTCAATTTCTCGGGAGATCGAGAATTTGTCTATGTCTTGAAATTTCCGAAAATTTCGGCAGAGTCTCCTTTGTATTTAGAGACCCCGAAAATTTACAAGAGACATGATAAAAATATAATTATAATCCGGGTTCGCCGACCCCTTCGGTGGAGCAACCCTCAACACCGGAAACCACGCAGTTAATAATTCGGGTTCGCCGACCCCTTCGGTGGAGCAACTCTCAATACCGGAAACCACGCAGTTAATATCTTGGCATTTAATATAAAGGTTTTCCTTACCTCAGTAAGCATTTTAAGCAATTCAAGCAATTTATTTATTCTCTTTCCTTCCTATATATAACTAATCACAACAAAAGAGTTAGTACTACAAGATGTAAGATTTCAATTATGTACCAATAATGATATTGACTAGATTAAATCTAAGGTACAAATAAACTCGTGTTGTAATATACCAAAGTTTTTAATTTCTTAAATATACAAAGAGGAAGAAAAATTGGAAATCTATCAATGTATGGTTATCCTATCATATGGGGACTTAAAATATTTTCCATTTGACAATAAAATAAAGTTTAACTATATTAAATAGGGATAATTCATAATGTGGACAGATTTGACGTAAATGCAAGAAAACTATCTAGTATAAATACAAAGGAGTATAAGGTTCATAAATGCTCTTTTTTTTGTGTATGGGCTTGATTCCCTAAATTATGTCAAACTAGTAAATTTATCGACTAAATATATACATAAACATGTCATATTAAAGATACAAAATTTTCTTATATTGTAATGAATTGATTATGTCCATAGGTTATGCCTAGACATCTTACGTGTCCTTTATAAAGCTTCATGAATTATATCCATGTGTGGTATTTTGATATATGTATATATATATTTATATATATATGAAGCTTATAATTTGTATTTCATACATTTTCATGAAAACATAAGTTGAAGTGTCCTTCAGTTTGTATTTTCATATTGTGTCCGTGTCCCAAAATAAAATGTAACAGTTGAGCATCCTAACTTGAACCAAGATTTGTAGGAGTATAATTCTTGTCTCCGTGTCCAAAAATAATATTTAATATAAGTGATTGCATTTATACTGGCATGTCGCATTCCACATATATGCATTCATGTATTTATATATTATGGATCATTTTATGTCTAACAAAATTAATTTCGAAAATATCTATTCATGATGTATTCCAATATTTGTGTCCGTGCATAATGTGTCCACATGTTGTTGTGTGCACAAGTGAGTTTTCCTCCAAATTTTCATAGTTCATATTCAATATATATATTCCAAAAAATTGAATTTGTCATGAATTTGTTTAAATTCCAGGAATGTAAATTAACCATGTTAATTCAAGAAAGAAAATTTATGGATGTTAATTTTTGAGCAATACAAAGACGAAGAGGAAAAATCGAAGAGGACTTGCCTTTGGCTAGGTTTCTCCACAAATTTCCTAATTGAACCCAACAATAGTTTCAAAAATATATTTTTGTTAGTAAAACCCTAACCTAGGTTTAAAATATGGAAAGGAATTTGAAAAAGAAGAAGGGGGTTTTACCTAGGTTTTTGATATTGGAAGGGAAGGAGGAAGAGAGGATGGTGCTGGGGATGGCGGGGGTGGCTGGCGTCGGGCGCGGGTGGCCGGCGGTGGGCTCGGGCGGCGGCAGCGGGTCCGTGTGGAGGCGACGGGTCCGGGCGGAGGCGACGGGTCCGGGCGGAGGGGCAGCGGTAGCACAGTAGTAGCAATAGCAGATGGATATGGAGAGAGGAGTGAAGTGAAGAGTAGGAGGAGTGGGAATTGGTCGGGTGTGTGTGTGCTGAGGAAGTGGGTTGTGGAATAAGAAGGGAGTTTTATTATAGAAGAGGGAATTATTTGTTTTAAGGAGATGAGGGAGAGGTGTCTCATGGAGAAGACTCTCTCTCCATGCTAGGAGACATGTGGCAAGTTATGTGCCACATGTCATGGGAGGTTGCCACCTATATTCCTATGATGACACATCATCTAGGTGAGTTGGTGAAAGAAATATGTAATTGCAAAAATTTCCTAGGATTCCAAATGAAAAAAAAATATTATGATTATCAATAACATTATTTGTAAAATTAAATATAAAAAAATTAAATAGAGCATAACACGTCTACCCTCCTTAGAAAAATTCCGTCCTCAGAATTTGAAATAATTACTATAACAATATGATTACTAACCTGTCTCGGCAAAAAGATACGGATATTGGCTCCGCATATCTTCTTCTTTTTACCAAGTTGAATCTCCAGGAGAATCCTTACTCCAAGCTACTCGAACTAACGGAATGACCCGATTTCGAAGAATCTTGTCTCTTCGATCCAAGATTCCAACAGGTTTCTGCTCTATCCGTAGGGTTGGACCAACGGTGATTTCTGAATGGTTTAATATATGACTCGGATCCGATACATATCTTCGGAGTTGAGATACATGGAATACATCATGTACTCCTTCCAGGGTTGGTGGAAGAGCTAGTTTGTAAGATACTTTCCCAATTCTTTCTAGTACATCAAATGGCCCAATATATCTCGGACTCAGTTTTCCTCGTGTACCGAATCTAATTGTTCCCTTTGTTGGTGAAATCTTCAAGAACACATGATCACCAGGTTGAAACTCCAACATCCTTCGATGTTTGTCAGCCCACATCTTTTGTCTATCTTATGCAGCTTGCAGGTGGCTTCTTATTACTTTGACCTTGTCTACTGTCTGTGTCACCAGTTCTGGACCTAGCAATTGTCTCTCTCCTACATCTGTCCAACATACTGGAGATCTATATTTTCTTCCATATAAGGCTTCAAAAGGTGCAACTTTGATACTATCGTGGTAACTGTTGCTATAAGAGAATTCTACCAAATGTAGGTGGTCATCCCATGATCCTCCAAAATCTAATGTGCAGGCCCTTAGCATGTCTTCTAAAGTTTGAATTATCCGTTCGGACTGACCATCTGTTTGAGGATGGTAAGCGGAGCTGAACTTTAACCGAGTACCAAGATTTTCCTGTAGACTTTTCCAGAAATGTGAGGTAAACCTGGTGTCTCTATCTGATACTATACTTACTGGTACTCCGTGTTGGCTGACAATCTGTTTCATATACATTTCTGCCAGTGTTTCTGTTGACTGTCCAACTCAAAAAAGGTAGAAATCGAGCCGTTTTAGTAAGTCTATCAACGATAACCCAGATAGCATTATTACCCTTTTGGGTCTTAGGTAGTCCTGTCACGAAATCCATTGTGAGATGCTCCCATTTCCATTCCGGTATGGGCAAAGGCTGAAGAAGTCCTGCTGTCCTCTGGTGTTCCGCTTTCACTTGTTGACAGACGAGGCATTTAGACACAAACTTAGCAATTTCTCTTTTCATGCCATGCCACCAGAAATTTTGTCTCAAATCTTGGTACATCTTAGTACTGCCCGGGTGAATGGAATATTACGAGTTATGAGCTTCTGACATAACTTCTGTCCGCAATTCTCCACCGAGTACGCACAATCTATCTCCGAATCTTAATGATCCGTCTGGATGCTTGCTTATCCCGGTCTGGAGCCCTTTTTCTGTTTGTTTCCAAATTTTCTGAAGTTTTACATCACCTTGTTGGGCTTCCTTGATTCTATCTACTAAGAAGGATTGTATTTGTAAATTTTCCCATATTCCTTCTGCTGTAGGACATATCACTTCAATTCCCATTTTTCTCAAATCCTCTAGGATTTCTTTTGGGGTGTTCATAAAGAATGTTGTTGGCTTTCTGCTCAGTGCATCTGCGACCTTATTTGCTTTACCAGGATGATATTCCATTGTTATATCAAAGTCTTTAAGTAACTCTAGCCACCTTCTTTGTCGCATATTGATCTCCTTTTGGGTAAATACATACTTTAAACTTTTATGATATGTATAAATCTTAATCTTTTCTCCATACAAGTAATGTCTCAATAATTTAAGTGCAAATACGACAGCTGCAAGTTCCAAATCATGAGTCGGGTAATTTCTCTCATGTTGTTTTAATTGTTGAGAAGCATAGGCTATAACTCTCCCGTGCTGCATTAGTACACAACCTAGCCCCTTGCCTGAGGCATCACTGTATATCTTATATCCACCCGATCCTAACGGTAATGCCAATACAGGGGCTGAAATCAGCCTTTCCTTTAATTCTTCAAAAGCTGCTTGGTATTTCTCCGTCCAATTTAATTTTTCTTCTTTCCGGGTCAGCCGAGTTAAAGGCTCCGCGATTTTTGAGAAATTTTCCACGAAGCGTCTATAGTACCCGGCTAAACCTAAGAAGCTTCGAATTTCTGCTACAGACTTTGGTGTTGGCCATGATTTAACAGCTTCTACCTTCTTTGGATCTACTGAAATTCCTTCACCACTGATAATATGACCTAGGAAGGATATATGGTCCAACCAAAACTCACATTTACTCGATTTGGCGTATAACCGTTCTTCTCTCAAAGTTTGTAGTACTATTCTCAGATGCTCTTCATGTTCTTCTTCATTCTTTGAATATATAAGGATATCATCAATGAATACAATCACAAATTTATCCAAGTATTGATAGAATATTTGATTCATTAAATCCATGAATATTGCAGGAGCATTTGTTAACCCGAATGGCATAACTAAGAATTTATAATGCCCATAACGAGTTCTAAATGCTGTCTTCTGGATATCTTCCTTCTTGACTTTTACTTGATGATATCCAGATCTTAAATCAATCTTTGAGAATACATTGGCCTCTCCTAGTTGATCAAATAACTCATCAATACGGGGTAAAGGATATTTATTTTTGATTGTTACCTCATTCAAGGCTCTGTAATCTATTACCAGTCGTAAAGTTCCATCCTTCTTCTTTACGAATAATACTGGCGCACCCCAGGGTGAGGCACTTGGTTGTATGAATCCCTTTGATAATAATTCTTTTATTTGTTTGTTAAGCTCTGCTAACTCTTCCTTGTTCATGGGATATATCTTTTTAGCTATAGGTGCTGTCCCAGGTATTAAATTGATAGAGAATTCTACTGCTTTATCTGGGGGCAATCCTAGTAGATCTTCGGGAAAAACATCCTTAAAATCTTCTACAACTTTTGGGAATTGTTTTTCCTCCAGTTCTTGGAATTTTCCTCGAATTGGCAGTTCGAGTTTCTCCAATTCTCCCGCATCAAATTCTTTCTGGTTTCGATTAAATTCATATGTTTTCTTATTTGGGAGTTGAAATGAAATTCTTCTTTTCCCACAATCTATATTGGCCGACGTCCTGGTTAGCCAATCCATTCCAAGTACTATATCATAATTGTTCATTGGGAAGACCAATAGTCTTACCCGAAAAGCTCCACCACCCAATTTTACTGGGCAGGCGTTGCAAACATGGCTAACCTTTACCATACCATTGCCTGTAAGAATATTTAGATTCCTAGCCAGGGGTTGTGATTCAATTTCCCGTTGGGATATAAAACCAGCAGATATAAAGGAGTGTGTGGCTCCTGAATCAAATAAAACAGATGCTGGATATGATGAAACTAATATATTACCTGTTACCACTTTGCCTGCAATCTCAGCTTCCTCAGTATCCAGCATAAATGCTTGCCCATGTTTCTTCTTCTTCTTTCTAGCCTGGGATTGTCTAGCCTTCTGCACTTGTTGGTATTGATGGGCTTGGGATGCAAGTGGTGATCTTGGTTGCCCATAGGTTATCATGGCCTGATATACAGGTGCTTGGAGCATGGGTCGAGGACCATTTCCTGGAAGCATTAACTTGCCCTGATTCCTTCGGAACTCTTGCCGCGCTCCTTGCCATAGATTTTGGATTACTGGCCCGGTGGTTGATTGGGGTAGACATTGGCTAGTTTGGTGGTTAGCTGAACCACATCTTAGACATAATCCCAATAGCTTTCTACAGTTTCTTTTTAAATGTCCAGGCTTGTGATAATAGTTGCAAATGAGCGGTCCATCCGAACTATCAACTTGGGGTCGTTTGGATGGTCCCTGCCACTGACTTCTGGAAGATGGTGCTCCCGACTCCAGAGCCCTCTTCTGAGCTTGGGGCCGAAACGGTTGTTCCTCCTTTAACATCCTTTCCTGATTTCGGGCAGCTTTGGTTATTTCAGAATACGTTTGGCACCGATAGGCTGCAACCTTACTTTTTAAATGTCCTCCCAATCCTTCCAAAAACTTTGACACCTTTGTTTCCTCATCTGCTACCATGTATGAAGCAAAACGGCTAAGCTTGGAGAATTCGGCAGTATATTCATCAACTGTGAGCCTTCCCTGCTTTAGATGAATAAATTGTCTTTCCAGCTCCATTCTGGCTGACTTTGGAAAGAACCTTTCTTCGAATTTCTTCTTAAATTCTCCCCAAGGTACTGTATTGTCAGACTCTTCAGGATGCTCCGTACTCCACCAATGTTCAGCGACATCTTCCAACTGGATGCGGACTGTAGAAACCATATCTTCAGGAGTAGAAACCATATCTTCAGGACTAACCTTTGCTGCCTTTAATAATCCTTCTATGGTCCGGATCCATTGTCCTGCTCCTATCGGGTTCTCTATCCCGTAAAACTTTGGTGGCCTAAGATCTCTAAAATCAGCTATTGTCCTATCCTTGGAGTTTGTCGCCTGTATTTGATCTAGTACTTGAGCGGTAGTGGCTTGGGCCGTATTTGCATGTTGACTGTTTGATTCCAAAACTTGTTGAAATAGTCGGTACATGTCTGAGATAGAGGGTTCAGCTTGGCCTTGAAATGATGATGCGTGGGACTGTCCCTGATCAGACATTATCCTAAAAAATTTTGAATAAACAAATTTTCTCAGGAATTGTCCTTCGTAATGCCCACAGAAAAAAAATTTGCATGGCTTAGCAATAAAGGAATATGATTCATAAAGAAATCACACTTAGAAAGCAAGCATATTTTATTTACTTTTATCGAAATATTATACAAACTTGCTGCTGGGTCTTATCTTACATACTTTTACATAACTTTTTACAGACTTCCCCTTACTTTCTGGTTATCATACATACATATCTGCTATACTGTATAGCAGAGAAGAAAACAACCCTTATAGGACCCCTAATTTCTAGTTACCTACATATAAGGGTTCGTTCATAACTAAGGATCGTTACTTCGGGATGTAACTCCTGGAAGTCATCTAGTGTTCCTTTGTACCCTTCAAGTATGGGGTCTATGTATAGATGACCGGGGTCTCGAACATATATGCAGTAGACCTGCCTTTCGTGGTCTACTTCAGCATCGCTTTCAATATCTCGGATGACAGGATTCATCACTCCATAGTATACTTCATAGACTGGTATGTCATACCAGTCTGGTACTTTCCAAAGTTCCCTCATGTGTTGCTGGTACCCATATAGGGTACGGTCACTCCCATCCCATGGCAAGCTTGGAAGGAATAGGTCCATACCTACATAGTCAATATTCTTTTTAATTAAACCATAATTGGAAGTATAAGGACAAGAACATGGAGTCACACATACTTTATTTATTTTCAGAATAGTACATAGTCAGGCTTCACATTCTTGCTATTTACATTTTTTACATTTTTACATATTCAGTCACTCATATCCATATTTTTCTTATGTTGAGGATTTTGGCATCAGGATAGGTTGTCATCCACTCTTCCAGGGTGCCATTGTGTTTGGACCCTGGTTCTCCAGACAGTTGGGCCTTAATAAGCACAAAATAATTTACTACATTATAGTATTCTATCCTTTCATCCACTATATCTGTAACTACGGGATGCTTCAGCTCGTAGTGGACTCCATAAGCTTCTATCATTCCTTTAGGTGCCACTCGCCACATCTTCTTCACAAACTCATAATATTCGTCCAGACTATGGCTGTGGTTGCCCAATCTTGCATAAGGTACAAATCGGGACATGATCTATATCAAGAACTTTTAGGTTAGTATACCTTTAAATAAGATCAAAATAAATGGCTTAGATAGTAAAAATAATAATAATTTGTAAAATGCTATTAATTATTGATATTACCTTCTTTAAGGATATCTATGGTAAGATTGGAATTCAAGGTTTCACCTATAGATTCTTAATCTATATTTTACTTTATATCTAGACCTATATCTGTCCTGAATTTTTCGTCCTTTGCTGACCTGCATGGGCCACCAACAAAAGACGTGTCACGTCCCGTATCCCAAATACAACGATGACGTCATGGAACACATCCCCAGGCTACGCGCCAAATTCGCGATTGTCGCCCGTAAATTAGCAGAATGGAAAATACAAGAACAATCACATTCATAAATTACAACTTTAATTATATTTACATCAAGAGCATTTCTAAAGGTACATTAACTTTAAGTTTAGTTACAACAAAATGTTATACATCAGACTAACTACCAACTATCGGTTGCCTCCTCCAGATATTCTCTCAGATTGCCTATTCATCATCATCCAGGGGTATTGGATTTGCCGGAACTTCATCCTCACCTAGTGAACAATTACTAGGTCGTTTAGAAACGACAAGCAAGTCCTCAGTCAAGGACGGTAAATAAATGATAAAATAATGAATTGAAAGTGAATGATAAATAATATATCTTGAAATTTGGGAAATTAGTTTCACTTTCATGAGAGTAAATTAAATATCTCAAAATTAATTACTCCTACTTATTGCATAACACTAAATATGCATACAATAATGTATGAAAATGCAATTTTGAGAACAACCCTTCCGAATATCTCCTAATCAGCTTTTTCCGACAACAATCCCGTATACCTGGGATCAGGTTATGACTTGGTGGTGCGGTACTTAGAATCCGGCCCTGCCTCTCTTGGGCTTAAATGTACTGAGTCTCTCATGAACCCAAAAAATCACCAAATCGATGTTACTGTCGAAGAGGTGCAATTGTTGGATGGCACGGAATTAAATCCGGCCCTGCCTCTCACGGGCTAAATGGATGGCTCAGATTATTACAATCCGGCCCTGCCTCTCATGGGCTAAGTGAGCTAAGCCTCACATACTCGATTTGTATGGCCCTACGAATGAGCTAGTATACTGATCAGTCTTTGGTTATTATGTTGTGGAGCTGTAAGGGTGATATTCGGGTTGTTCTCCCCTCCCAATGCTTTCTAATCTAAGTTTTATGATTACTTAATATTATCATCATTATCACAATAGGGAGTTTATCAAATTAAAAGGCTAAAAATGCATCTTATAAATAACCATTTTGAATGATATTTTTAGAAATTTATTATTCAGAAATGACATTTAGACATAAACTTTCAAGTGGAAAACTATACTCATATTTTACAAAATGATAATATAAGGAGTCTAATTTAAACTGTAATATATGTCCTATACATGTTCTAAATACTCTCTAAAGTTTACGGAATCATTCAATTTCTTGGGAGATCGAGAATTTGTCTATCTCTTGAAATTTCCGAAAATTTCGGCAGAGTCTCCTTTGTATTTAGAGACCCCGAAAATTTACAAGAGACATGATAAAAATATAATTATAATCCGGGTTTGCCGACCCCTTCGGTGGAGCAACCCTCAACACCGGAAACCACGTAGTTAATAATTCGGGTTCGCCGACCCCTTCGGTGGAGCAATTCTCAACACCGGAAACCACGCAGTTAATATCTTGGCATTTAATATAAAGGTTTTCCTTACCTTAGTAAGCATTTTAAGCAATTCAAGCAATTTATTTATTCTCTTTCCTTCCTATATATAACTAATCACAACAAAAGAGTTAGTACTACAAGATGTAAGATTTCAATTATGTACCAATAATGATATTGACTAGATTAAATCTAAGGTACAAATAAACTCGTGTTGTAATATACCAAAGTTTTTAATTTCTTAAATATACAAAGAGGAAGAAAAATTGGAAATCTATCAATGTATGGTTATCCTATCATATGGGGACTTAAAATATTTTCCATTTGATAATAAAATGAAGTTTAACTATATTAAATAGGGATAATTCATAATGTGGACAGATTTGACGTAAATGCAAGAAAACTATCTAGTATAAATACAAAGGAGTATAAGGTTCATAAATGCTCATTTTTTTTGTGTATGGGCTTGATTCCCTAAATTATGTCAAACTAGTAAATTTATCGACTAAATATATACATAAACATGTCATATTAAAGATACAAAATTTTCTTATATTGTAATGAATTGATTATGTCCATAGGTTATGCCTAGACATCTTACGTGTCCTTTATAAAGCTTCATGAATTGTATCCATGTGTGGTATTATGATATATGTATATATATATTTATATATATATGAAGCTTATAATTTGTATTTCATACATTTTCATGAAAACATAAGTTGAAGTGTCCTTCAGTTTGTATTTTCATATTGTGTCCGTGTCCCAAAATAAAATGTAACAGTTGAGCATCCTAACTTGAACCAAGATTTGTAGGAGTATAATTCTTGTCTCCGTGTCCAAAAATAATATTTAATATAAGTGATTGCATTTATACTGGCATGGAGCATTCCACATATATGCATTCATGTATTTATATATTATGGATCATTTTATGTCTAACAAAATTAATTTTGAAAATATCTATTCATGATGTATTCCAATATTTGTGTCCGTGCATAATGTGTCCACATGTTGTTGTGTGCACAAGTGAGTTTTCCTCCAAATTTTCATAGTTCATATTCAATATATATATTCCAAAAAATTGAATTTGTCATGAATTTGTTTAAATTCCAGGAATGTAAATTAACCATGTTAATTCAAGAAAGAAAATTTATGGATGTTAATTTTTGAGCAATACAAAGAGGAAGAGGAAAAATCGAAGAGGACTTGCCTTTGGTTGAAGATGACCTAGGTTTCTCCACAAATTTCCTAATTGAACCCAACAATAGTTTCAAAAATATATTTTTGTTAGTAA
Organism: Iris pallida; assembly: GCA_029216955.1. Taxonomy (NCBI): domain Eukaryota; kingdom Viridiplantae; phylum Streptophyta; class Magnoliopsida; order Asparagales; family Iridaceae; genus Iris; species Iris pallida. The sequence continues at coordinate 1,677,184 of JANAVB010001597.1, forward strand.
AACCCTAACCTAGGTTTAAAATATGGAAAGGAATTTGAAAAAGAAGAAGGGGGTTTTACCTAGGTTTTTGATATTGGAAGGGAAGGAGGAAGAGAGGATGGTGCTAGGGATGGCGGGGGTGGCTGGCGTCGGGCGCGGGTGGCCGGCGGTGGGCTCGGGCGGCGGTAGCAGGTCCGGGTGGAGGCGACGGGTCCGGGCGGAGGCGACGGGTCCGGACGGAGGCGACGGGTCCGGGCGGAGGGGCAGCGGTAGCACAGTAGTAGCAATAGCAGATGGAGATGGAGAGAGGAGTGAAGTGAAGAGTGGGAGGAATGGGAATTGGTCGGGTGTGTGTGTGCTGAGGAAGTGGGTTGTGGAATAAGAAGGGGGTTTTATTATAGAAGAGGGAATTATTTGTTTTAAGGAGAGGAGGGAGAGGTGTCTCATAGAGAAGACTCTCTCTCCATGCTAGGAGACATGTGGCAAGTTATGTGCCACGTGTCATGGGAGGTTGCCACCTATATTCCTATGATGATACATCATCTAGGTAAGTTGGTGAAAGAAATATGTAATTGCAAAAATTTCCTAGGATTCCAAATGAAAAAAATATTATGATTATCAATAACATTATTTGTAAAATTAAATATAAAAAAATTAAATAGAGCATAACATCCATCTCCGGCTACAGGAGTAGCAGTCGAGAGAGCAGTAGCCTCAGTCCCTGCCCTTCAAGCAGGAGTAGCAGCGGCAGTTCCCGGAGGTCTTCCACCTCCAGCAGAGGGAGCTGCAGTTCGGGGAGCTTCCACCTCAGTTTCTGTCCTTCAGGCGGGGGCAACAGCGACGGTTCCAGGAGGTCTTCCACCTCCAGCAGCGGGACCGTCTATGGTCGTTCCTGATATTCTTCTACCGCCGCCTCCACTACCGACAGATACTCAGGGGATGATGGCCCTTCTGCAGCGGATATTGCAGACTCAGAGCGTGCAGGCGGATCTGTTGCGATGAAGCATGGAGAACTCCCATCAACTGGCGATGGCAGCACTTGAGAGGGTTGTACCGAGTACAGTTCAGGATACCCCAGTTCAGCACCAGGGACCAGGCCAGAGACAGGCCGTCCAGTGTGCTTTCTGCAAGAAGATGGGGCACACCCGGGATGTTTGTAGGATGAAGCTGGGAGTTTGTTTATTTTGTGGAGCTCCAGACCACCAGATGAAGAACTGTGCTGCCCGTGCAGCCAGACAGGCAGGCCAGGACGGAGTGCAGCAGGCTAGAGGAGGCCAGCAGGGACGAGCTTTCGCCATGACATTTGAGCCCACTCAGGCAGTACCAGAGCAGATAGCAGGTTCCAATCCTTCGATCTTATTTCTGCGTTTGCCTTCTTACAAACAGTCTTAAAATTCAATTTCATCTGTTCCTTGATCGTTTGATAAAATTTTGTTCTTGTGATATGATATTTTTCTGAGATAAGTCGTATGGGCTAGGTCGCCTCGATTATGAGATTTTAGAATCCTCTAGGGTCATGCTAGCAGGCAGAGTGAGGACATATAGTCGGACTATGGACGTATTTCTCGGGTGTGGGAATTTAAAGTTTTCGCTGCCAAGCTAGCGGCAATGTAAAAATTTTAAATACCATAATTCTAGAGGTATGTACCTTAGTCAAGGACTCTGTGATTATCGTAGCCTTGCTCACTGGCATGACGGAGATTCTGAGTATCATGATGATTGGACAGACGTATATGATTGTCGAACTGCATGATTTTTTTTGTGTTTACTTTGTTTTAATTTTTGAGGATAATTCTTTTAAGGTGGATAGACTTATAGCACCAGGTTTCTAATTGAGAGTGATTTTAAAATTTTATAGTTTTAGTCATTTAATTATTGTCATTTAAATTCATGCTTTGATTTTGGAGATTTTAATCATTTTAAATTTTTAAGCCATGATTTGTGATTTTAATATTTTGCTAGTGAAACCTTAGAGACTGTTTGACCTAGAGCCTAACCATGTGATTAGGATGTTTTCAGTATCATTTCTGGCCCAAGGGTATTTTGGTCATTGGACCTCTTTGATTTATTTTGATATTTTGCATTGGTGATTGTTGACTTGGCTTTTGATAGGTGAGATTTTGTGATGGTTTCGTGTCCGTGTCGGACACGTAATAGTTTTTATTTGCAAGTGTTGTTGTGTCTTAAGAGATTTTTATTTTGTTGAAATTTTTTTTTCTTTGGAAGTATTCGAGAGGGAATATTTTTTGCGTGCGTTTTTCTGTGATTGCTATATTTTAATTTCGAGGACGAAATTTTTTTAAGGTGGATAGATTTGTCACCTCTAATTTTTTGGAACAGGAGTATTTTTGTCATTTTTTACTTTTGAATATTTTTGAAATTTATTTTATTATTTATGATATTGTTTTGGGGTTATTTGAGTCGGGTTCGAATTTCAGCTCATTCCGACTTGTATCGGGGACCCGGGGTAGCTTAGACTCTGATCGAGACCCAACTGGAACCGACCAACTTGTCATGACCAAACCCAGATATTTATATTTGACTAATCCCATTTGATTTTAGTGGGATTAGGAATTGGAATTAGATTTAGAACTTGAAATTAGGAGTTTTCAAGTTACTATTTTGACCCCAACTCAAACCACTCATTTCTTTGACTTGGAGGGCATTTTGGTAAATTGCCAAATGCCCCCAACCCTCTAAGATGTGGCCGGCCATGTATGGAGCACCCCCTCTCCTTTGCTTTACTCCAAAGCAACCTCTCTCTCTCTCCATTTCATTTCTATCTACCACTTTCTCTCTCTTGTTCTTCCCCAAATTTCTAGAGAGCAACTCTATTGATTTCATATCCAAATCCACCATTTCTTCTACCAAATATTCTTCTTTTCTCTTCTACTCCATGAAAGGAAGGAGCTAGCCAAGTTTGGAGGATTCGGAGCTCGTTCGTGTCCTTTTGGAATCTCTACGTGTCGGTGTCGAGTCGGAAAGCTTTTTCATTTGAATCTCTCTCCCGGAAGGTATAATCTCTCTTCTAAATCACCCCAATATGCATATAGGAATATTTTGAACCCATAGGAATGACCCCCATGGTTGTATCTCCGTTTGTGTCCATTTTGTGTCCATTTGGAGGTCATAGAAATGTCCTTTGTGTTGTGCTTTGTGTCCATGTGGGAAACCCCCAATTTTGGACACACCATGTGGTTAATATTTGTGCGATTGATTATTCTTATTTTAATTTCAGATTTAGATGTTGTTCTTGTGTGTCCCTATATATATATATATATATATTATTTTGTGTCCCTATGTATATTTTCATGTGTGTGTGTGTTTGAGTGTGTATGTGCCTATGTATATATGTATATATGTATATAGATATATATATATATAGACATGTGTGTGTGTATGTATTTATATATAGATATGTATGTGAATGTATATATATATATATATATATATATATATATATATATATATATATATATATATATATATATATATATCTATATATATATATATATATGGTTAGATAGTTAGATATATATATAGATAGATATATATATAGAGAGAGAAGGAGAAGTAGAGGAAGTAAGAGTAGAGGAAGTAGAAGAAGATGAAGAGAATAAGCCACAGTAGCAGCAATAGCACTAGTAGGAGCAGCAGTAGTAGAAGGAGAATGAGAAGGAGAATGAGGAGGAGAATGAGGAGGAGAAGGAAAAGGAGACGGAGAATAAGAAGGAGACGAAGAATAAGGAGAAGGAGACGAAGAATAAGAAAATAAGAGACGGAGAATAAGGAGAAGAAGACAGAGAATAAGGAGAAGAAGACGGAGAATAAGGAGAAGGAGACGGAGAATAAGGAGAATGAGACGGAGAATAAGGAGAATAAGACGGAGAATAAAGAGAAGGGAATGTGGGAAATCAAATTAGAGAGGATTTGTGAGTGAGTCAACACTTTGTCTAGATTTGACCAAATCCAAACCAGGGTTGACCAGTTGACCGAAGTCAACTGTAGGCTAACTCTTGACCCCGTTTAACTTTCTTTGACTTGTTTTGACCTGCGATGACTGGTATGACCTAGAGTTGACTTAGTCTGACTTAGATTGACTTGATATAACTTAATTTGACCTAAATTGACTTGACAAGACTTAGTATGACTCAGTGAGACCTAGTTTGACTTGGATTGACTTCCTGTGACCTTGTTTGACCTTGGTTGTCCTAGTGTGACCTAGTTTAGCTTGGTGTGACTTAGTTTGACCTAGTTTTGACTTAGACTTGCATATCATGATTAGATTAGCTTTCCTTTCATTATTAAACCATATTTTGACTTGTAGTATCTCATCTTTAGGTCTGTGATTACTCTGAGCGTCTGTTCACCTTATCAGCTCAGGACAGCAGGCGAGTACATTCACTGATAGTTTTCATTGTCTTGATATCTGCTATATTCGATTCAGTCATAGCATCTTACTTGATTCTTAGTCACGATAGTTTACGGACTAGTATTGTCGGATTCCTGTCATGAGATGTCATTTCTGGATTTCTTGGGATACTGGTACTTGCTTGGTCTTGATTCTTGTACTTGTATTGACGCTGATTCCTGAAGAGGACTTGCACCCCTCTTAGGAAATTCTGCGTCATGACGTGCTATGTCCGGATCTGTATACTATTCGGAGAATGGGGAATTTTATAGATAGTGTGATCAATGCCCACCTTGAGTTACTACTTTTATCATAGTTATACCCTCACCTCACGATGGGTATAGCCTGACCTGTGCTACTACTTGCTCCATAGCTTACCATCCCGGCCGGGCCGAGTCCACGTACTTGTAGCCGGTCGGCTGGAAGCCTGATCTTGACCCATACCGATCACATTATGCTATAATATTCGAGGCACATTTTATATTTACTTTTCTTGTCATATATCCTGTTCTATTCTACATTCAGTACTTTCTCACCATACATGATATACAGTTACTCACATGCTCTACATGCCTTTACATTGTATCTTGATTGGAGACTAAGTTCTGCTCGGAAGAAGAGTTACAACCCCGGTCCTTGTTTGGTTTAAGGGTTGTAACTCGGCTTCCGAACGGTTTCCAAGTTTTCATATATATTTGTCTCGTAGTTCATTATACTGTCTCTTATAGAATTTGTCAATTCACATGGAACTGCTGTTAATGCTTGTACTTGCTCATTTTCCTGACAGGATACCGTTATGATATATTACAGATGATTCTGAGTCGGACTGCTCGACCTATTATGGGCTCGAGTCAGATGGAGTAGCCTTGGATCGTGGCCTTATAGTAGAGCCACTAGATTTTGTACTTCCAGAGTAGTGTAGATTAGCTAGGTTTGACTGGACTGCGATCCAGCTAGCTTTATCAGACTGTAGTTTCTACATTATATTTTGAGACCCTGTGATGTTGTATATATCTGGGCTTGTATTGGACTCTGGACATATTTACTCTTTCATCTATCATATGTTCTCTTCCTGAGCTATCTACCTTAGTTTTATTTTGTGATTGAGACTGTATTGCTATGTCATCTCCATTCGGAGTGTATACACTATACAGGTACCTTTATCTATTTAGTTGTAGTATTTCTAGATGACCTAGACAGCGTTCTACGGTCGATGCTGCGGCGTAGGCTGGACGTACCCACGTGCTCGTGCCCCTCATAAGGGTGCGGGTCGTGACACTTGCTGTTTGGGGACGATGAACCCCATGCGCCGGGAGGCCATGCGCCGTGAAGTCCCGGCAATGCATCCCTTAACTCCGAGCGTGTCATGCACGTAGGTTTTCTACGCGTATGTACTGAAGACGCAACGTGAGTTTCCCATGTGCCGATTTGTGCAGGAATCCCATGCGCCGATTTGTGTAGGAATCCCATGCGCCGATTTGTACAGGAATCCCATGCGCCAATTGTGCAGGAATCCCATGCGCCGATGGTGCAGGAATCCCATGCGCCGATTGTGCAGGAATCCTATACGCCGATTTGTGCAGGAATCCCATACGCCGATTGTGCAGGAATTCCATGCGCCGATTGGTGCAGGAATCCCATGCGCCGATTTGTGCAGGAATCCCATGTGCCGATTGTGCAGAAATTCCATGCGCCGGAATTGCTCTATTTTACTATTTTTGCCTGTTTAAGTTGCCTTATAGCTAGAATCTTGAAAAACTCAAAACATGAAAGTTGTAGAGTTTCTCCTTGGCTTCAAGAATATATATATTATTATTTAATTGCACAAGTTTCTCCCCTCCTTGATAAATGAGAATGACTTGACAGTGACCCGTAGTGGTGCACTCTTGACAATGAATTTGACATGATAACTTGGCATGATAATTCTTGATAGTGGCCCGCCGTGGCACACTCCTGACAAGTAGACTTGACATGATAACCTGACATGATATTTCTCGAAATGCTGTTGCAATGGCTAACACGACTTGACAAGATTGAATGGCCTGGACACCGTAGACGATTGTGCTTGTACGAATGAACCCGTCTTGTCTTGCATCATGTCTAGGACGGGGACCCCTGAGTACCACGGTCAGGGATACCCACTGAAATCGACTAAGGCTAACAACTAGAATAATCCAGTAGTCATGAAGAGAATTCCCAGCTACAGGTAATCCCGTTATCTGGGCGTCCCACTTGGGATCTGTAGCCTGCCGACGAGTAGGGCACATTTTCAGCACACTGTCATGTGTTGCACCCTTATTGTTACTAATATTCGTCCTGGATAACCTAGATGGTCTGCAGGGCTTGTGGCTGTAGAATAATCTCGCTGCATCTTGTTAGTAACTAGGCCTGTGATAACCTTAGTTAGTTAAAGTATCAAGCCGTACTTATTGCTTGGCCGTGATTGATTGGATGCGGTATAATCAGTCTAGTCTTGTATTGATCCTGTACAAGATTGTTACATGTCCTGATTTCTTATTTTACCTTGCCGATAAATGGTGGGAGAAGCCAAGTTCTGTTCAGATGAAGGGTTACAACCCCGGTCCTTGTTTGGTTTACGGGTTGTAACCTGGTTATCTAAATAGTCCCATGGTTATCTCATTGTATATCACCTGTTATGCTTGATACGTTTTACCTTATCAATAGCAATTGAGGCGGGTTTCTATTCAGGCGAAGGATTGCAACCCCGGTCCTTGTTTGGTTTAAGGGTTGCAGTCTGGCTACTTGAATGGTTTCTTCGTGCTCAATATATTATTGTTATCTCAGTTATTATCAGTATCTTTTAATTACCCTTGTTATTCATTTGTTATATGCTGGTTTTAGTTCCTAAGTGAAGCCTCTTTTGTGGTACTTGCCCTTTCTGGGGTCTGACCCAGCTGGTTTTGTATGGCCAGATACTGGAGCAACTCCTGAGGATCTACCAGTTTTCTCGCCAGATGGTGACCACTAGACGGAATCCTGGCAACGAGTGGGTTATTTTTGGCTCTCCCACTTTATTGTAAAAAATATTCTTTTGAGGCGTCTAGCCGTCGAGCAAATGTTAGCTCGTGTACATTTTACTTACTGTCTGCCTACGGGCTGTAACATGATTGGCAACCTAGGGTTAATCATGTATGACTAAAACTCTTGCTAGTTATCACATTTTGTAACGACTAGCTTCATGATCAGCTGAATATGTAATGTTTGGGATGCCTTACTATTGTATATTTGGTGGTCTTACATCTTGTAACATCTACTTACTTGCTTGTGATTGAGACACTAGGCTTGTTATCGACCTTAAGAGACTGATGGATTGTAGATAAACCCTCATATATCTAGACAGCCGTGACCGTATAATGAGGTAGATTCCATTTCATTATACGTAGCTGGCTACGTCTGCCCCCGCTCTCCAGTATTCTGGTTCTGGGGCGTAACATGGTTTAAGTGGTGGCCCATGCAAGTCTTGAAAATCAAGATATGTGAGGGTTTACCGAATAGATGTCTCAATCAGTACTCGCCCTTGATATCTGTTCGTGTTCTCTGAATCCCTGAAAATCTTTGTCCTAATCACATGCTTGTAATCGTTGATCTGTCCTGGTCCTTCCTTAATGTTCCCATGTCGTCTTCTTCAGCGGCATTGTTCATGGTCCTACCCAGCAAGACGAAGCGCCTCTCGTGGACCAACAGCAACCAGAAGATCAGACCCAGCACTCAGGAGCAGCCTCCCGAGTCATGTCTACCGGGGATCCCGAGCCACCAGTTCAGCCCGTCCAACCTGCAGAGCCCGATGATGGCACTTTGGTGGGTCTCATCAGGACCTTGTTAGCTTCCCAGGATCGTAGAGGAGATGCCTTGCACCAGGCAGTGGTAGATGCTCTGAACAGAGGCGGTCGTCATAGGAATAGTGCAGCAAACAGTTTCAAGCGCCTGAACCCTCCATTCTTCGATGGCAGTGAAGATGCTATCGCTGCTGACGTGTGGCTTCAGGACACCGAAGTGATTCTAGAAGCAGCCAGGACCTCAGAAGACGAGAAGGTGGCCATGGTGCACCTGCAGTTACTGGATCTTGCCCGCAGCTGGTGGGCAGTGCAGGCCGTGGGATTAGTGGCCCCTATCTCATGGGCATATTCAGAGAGAGATTCCAGACGAAGTACTTCGATGCGGTGGCTCGGTACGATCTACAGACCAAGTTCACCAATCTGAAGCAGATGGGCAGGACGGTCGATGGATATGCGGTCGAGTTCTCCAGGCTTAGTCGGTTTGCTCCCACCTTAGTGGCGACCGAGTTCGATAGAGCCCAGCGGTTCCAGCAGGGGCTCCACCTAGAGATTTTGTTGGCAGTAGAGCAGTTTGAGCATCTGACTTTTGATACGGTACTGAAGGCAGCCAGGAGGTACGAGTATACCTCCCACAGGATAGTGGACGGGACCAGAGGTCGGAAGCGATCTCACGGCCAGATGACCCAGTCGACAGCACCAGCCCCGACAGTCAGGGCTTTGACAATTGGAACTCCGAGGCAGGCGGCCTCAGTTACGTCAGTCACGTCCCCTCAGCAGCAGAAGCAGTCTTCCGCAATAGGCTGCACTCATTGTGGGAAACCAGGACACGTTGTTTCGGAGTGTCGCAGAGCTCAGGAATTGTGTTTGGCTTGTGGGACACCGGACCACAAGATAGGATCCTGTCCGAATAGAGCCGGTTCCTCCTCATCGGCCCAGACTAGTCCCTCGGTAAGGGGACCAGCACCAGTGCAGCAGCAGCAGTACCAGCCTTCGAGGCCATTGCCGCCTCAGGCACAAGTCTTCCAGCAGCAGAGACCCTAGCAGTATACCCTGGTCCATGCTCAGATTCAGAATCGGCAGAGAGGTTCCTAGCAGGAGATCTTTCTTCTCCCTCGTACCTTCAAATTCCTTGCTTGCGTGATTGATTGTTTGATTAATTGATTGCTTAGTATAGCTTGTCCTTGCATCTTTAGCCACTTGATTAAATTTCGAGGACGGAATTCTTTTAAGGTAGGTAGAGTTGTAATGCCTGTGGTTTGTATTACGTATTTTGGAATACGTATACGTATCTTGACTTGTATTGCATGTCTCCTTGCTTGGTTTATTGAGTATTTCATTACTTGGTTCATCTTGGTTTGGGTTGGCTTGGTTCGGGTTGGGTTGCTTGGTTCATCATGGACCAAGAGAAAACCCCTACCTACCACCCCCATCATCCTTTATTAACCCCTCCTCTTTCTCTCTCTTCATTACTCTTCTTCTCCACAATTACTTCTTCAACCACCAGGAAGAGAGAGAGCCTAGACAAGTGCAACTTGCTTCATGATGGATCTCAAGTTTTATTGTTCCATTCTCTTCCTTACTTGATTCTAAGCCTCTTTAGAACTTGGCATTTTTGGATTTGATGGATGGATTCTTATAGATCTAAGTTTGTAACTTTTTGGTTTTTCTTAGTTTTGATCTCTAAAACTTGGTTATTTTCGAAAACTAATAGTTCTATGTTGTAGAGAATTTAATTTCATGCAGTTTTGGCTTTTGTTTCGCTTGATTTCGACTTCGGATGAGGAAGTTATGGCCATAGCAAGTTTTCAGGACTTTCATGGCTGAACTTGCTGTTTGGGGACGATGAACCCCATGCGTCGGGAGGCCATGCGCCGTGAAGTCCTGGCAATGCATTCCTTAACTCCGTGCGTGTCATGCACGTAGGTTTTCTACGCGTATGTACTGAAGACGCAACGTGAGTTTTCCATGCGCCGATTTGCGCAGGAATCCCATGCGCCGATTGTACAGGAATCCCAGCGCCGATGGTGCAGGAATCCCATGCGCCGATTGTGCAGGAATCCCATGCGCCGATTTGTGCAGGAATCCCAAGCGCCGATTGTACAGGAATCCCATGCGCCGATTGGTACAGGAATCCCATGCGCCGATTTGTGCAGGAATCCCATGTGCCGATTGTGCAGAAATTTCATGCGCCAGAATTGCTCTATTTCACTGTTTTTGCCTGTTTAAGTTGCCTTGTAGCTAGAATCTTGAAAAATTCAAAACATGAAAGTTGTAGAGTTTCTCCTTGGCTTCAAGAATATATATATTATATATATTATTATTTAATTGCACAAGTTTCTCCTCTCCTTGATAAATGAGAATGACTTGACAGTGACCCGTAGTGGTGCACTCTTCACAATGAATTTGACATGATAACTTGGCATGATAATTTTTGATAGTGGCCCGCCGTGGCGCACTCCTGACAAGTAGACTTGACATGATGACCTGACAGGATATTTCTCGAAATGCTGTTGCGACGGCTAACACGACTTGACAAGATTGAATGGCCTGGACACCGTGGACGATTGTGCTTGTACGAATGAACCCGTCTTGTCTTGCATCATGTCTAGGACGGGGACCCCTGAGTACCACGGTCAGGGATACCCACTGAAATCGACTAAGGCTAACAACTAAAATAATCCGGTAGTCATGAAGAGATTTCCCAGCTACAGGCAATCCCGTTATCTGGGTACCCCACTTGAGATCTGTAGCCTGCCGACGAGTAGGGCACATTTCCAGCACACTGTCATGTGTTGCACCCTTATTGTTACTAATATTCGACCTGGATAACCTAGATGGTCTGCAGGGCTTGTGGCTGTGGAATAATCTCGCTGCATCTTGTTAGTAACTAGGCCTGTGATAACCTTAGTTAGTTAAAGTATCAAGCCGTACTTATTGCTTGGCCGTGATTGATTGGATGTGGTATAATCAGTCTAGTCTTATATTGATCCTGTACAAGATTGTTACATGTCCTGATTTCTTATTTTACCTTGCCGATAAATGGTGGGAGAAGCCAAGTTCTGTTCAGATGAAGGGTTACAACCCCGGTCCTTCTTTGGTTTACGGGTTGTAACCTGGTTATCTAAATAGTCCCATGGTTATCTCATTGTATATCACCTGTTATGCTTGATACGTTTTACCTTATCAATAGCAATTGAGACGGGTTTCTATTCAGGCGAAGGATTGCAACCCCGGTCCTTATTTGGTTTAAGGGTTGCAGTCTGGCTACGTGAATGGTTTCTTCGTGCTCAATATATTATTGTTATCTCAGTTATTATCAGTATCTTTTAATTACCCTTGTTATTCATTTGTTATATGCTGGTTTTAGTTCCTAAGTGAAGCCTCCTTTGTGGCACTTGCTCTTTCAGGGGTCTGACCCAGCTGGTTTTGTATGGCCAGATACCGGTGCAACTCCTGAGGATCTACCGATTTTCCCACCAGATGGTGACCATTAGACGGAATCCTGGCAACGAGTGGGTTATTTTTGGCTCTCCCACTTTATTGTAAAAAATATTCTTTTGAGGCGTCTAGCCGTCGAGCAAGTATTAGCTCGTGTACATTTTACTTACTGTCTGCCTACGGGCTATAACATGATTGGCAACCTAGGGTTGGTCATGTATGACTAAAACTCTTGCTAGTCATCACATTTTGTAACGACTAGCTTCATGATCAGCTGAATATGTAATGGTTGGGATGCCTTACTATTATATATTTGGTGGTCTTACATCTTGTAACATCTACTTACTTGCTTGTGATTGAGACACTAGGCTTGTTATCGACCTTAAGAGACTGGTGGATTGTAGATAAACTCTCATATATCTAGACAGCCGTGACCGTATAATGAAGTGGATTCCATTTCATTATACGTAGCTGGCTATGTCTGCCCCCGCTCTCCATTGTTCTGGTTCTGGGGCGTGACAACACCCATCTATGGGCTTCATGTGAAAACCATGTACGTAACATAACTTGTCTGGATCCTTGTGTATTGATTGGGGTATGGGGGAGTATAAATAGTCATGTTAACAATTCCAAAGTAGTATAGCCATGTACACCTCTTTAGTATAGCCATGTGCAAATCAAGCCGTTCACATGTCGACTTTGTACTCTAAATCACTAGTCACTGGTAGCTTTCTACTTATAGTAGATATTTCTATTACAGTTCTCTTTCTGTTTACATCATGTACTTTCTTTCAGTTTCATGTATCGTACTTTCTTGCATGTTTATATTCTCTAACCTGTTATGATCTGCGTGAGATGTATTGTACTCGCTCCCGTCCTGACTGGACCTATTGAAAATTTTACAGAGGATGATGAGGAACCCTGCACCCCTTACCTTGGAGCTTGCCTAGATGACACTCGCGACCTGGACCCCTGGGGAGGTTCAGGCAGCTGCTGAGGACGATACCTTGCATAGTATAGATAGCTTAGACTGTCCTTCTTTTCATGTTTGGTTACTGTCTTTGATTTCAGAGTTGTATATTTTAGAGATGTTGAGACTGGTAGTGGTTAACTTTGTTATTTCTTTCTGCTGTACCTCAGTTGAGGATTTCTTTATCTATTCCATCGTGCTACATTATACCTTAGATTGTGATTGAGTTGTACCTCTGTGTTGGCATCCTTTTGGAGAGTATTCATATTATGCTAGTTATAGTTCATGACCTAGAACAGCGTTCTACCGCCGACACTGCGGCGTAGGCTGGGCGCTGTTACGTACTCGTACCCTCACGGTGGGTACGGGTCGTGACACGGACGGCCAATTTTGGCGTCGAATTCGACCAACCAAACCAACTCACAATGAAACAAAACTGAAGGGGCAAAAAGAGGGTTATACCAGCTGTGCACAAGAACTGACGGCACATCAAACGAAGCTACGACGACAGAGATACAAGTCCGCGAAGTTGGCTCCACAAACTGTCCAAAAATAGTACAATTTAAAGTGTCAACTTAGCAGCCGATTTTGATATATCAAACGATAAAATTAACGGATAAAACTTGAGGGGTATGAAAAGGTATATACCGAGATTGTGACGGATGAAACGGATCAACGATCCAACGGTCGAATTTCTCGAAAAATGTGCTCGAAGTTGCTGCCCCGAGATGTACATTCTGAAATTCAAAATTGCGCGTCACGACGGGATTTCGTACAAAATATACGAATATCCTATTTTACATGCCAGGGGTGAAGGTGCGCAGCACGGGAACCTCGTCGGGGGTTCGCCGGAGCCGTGCGATGTCGAGGGGGAGGCCGGCCATGCGGTGGGCGCGGCGGGCACGGCGCTGCACGGCCGCCGGCCGCACCTGCTGCTGCGTACTGCAGCAGCTGCTGCTGCTGTGCAGCGAGCTGCTTCTGATGTACAGCGAGCTGCTGCTGCTATATAGTAAACTACTGCTGTGCCACTGATGCGGCTACACTGCTAGCTGCTGCTGCTGCGTGTTGTGGCAGCGCACAAGGTGGCCGCACGCCTGCAGGCCGGAGGGGGAAAATGAGAAGGAGTATGGAGGAGGAGAATGAGATGGTGAGGGTGGTTGTGTAGTTAAGAATGAGAGGAGAAAGAAGATGATATGAGAGGAGGGGGTGATGGTGATCGGTTAGGGGTGAGAGGGGGGTCGGCTGATGTGTGTGGGTTGAAAAAGGGAGAGATAAAGAGAGAGAGAGAGAGAGAGAGAGAGTAATATATATAATTATATATAGAAAAGAAAGAGAGAGACTTATTATTAGAAAGAGAAAGAGAGAGAGAGAGAGAAAGTTGAGCGAGAGCATGGGCTGGTCAGGTGTGAATGGGGTGATGGTGAGGTGGAGTATAGGGGTGATTTAAGGAGGAGAGAGAAAGAGAGTTATATATATATATATATATGTGTGTGGGGGGGAGGGAAGGAGAAGGAGAGTGAAAGAGGAGAATAAGATCGTGAGGGTGGTGGTGTAGTTAAGAAGGAGGGGAGGAAGAAGATGATGTGAAAGGAGGGGGTGATGGTGATCGGCTAGGGGTGAGAGTAGGGGTCTGCTGATGTGTGTGGGTTAAAAAAGGGAGAGAGAAAGAGAGAGAGAGAGAGAGAGTAATATATATAATTATATATAAAAAAGAAAGTGAGAGAATTATTATTAGAAAGAGAAAGAGAGAGAGAGAAAGTTGAGAGAGAGAGCATGGGTTGGTCGGGTGTGAATGGGGTGAGGGTGAGGTGGAGTGTCGGGTGATGTGGGTAGTAGGCTTAATGTGGGCCGTGTCCATTTTTTGGGTCGACAGGTTTGGGTCGAAAGGGTGTCCCCAATCCAAGTCGAAAATAAATGTGACTCCGTGGGATGAATTAAAATTGGGTCTCGCGTCAGAAAAGTTGTGCGAAGCAAATGAAGCACAAAATAGTGTGTCTGAGTGGGACACGAAGGTCATGGGTGAAGAGTGTCTCGAGCAGATCATGTATGAGAAGTTGGTTTTAAAAAAATGGCTAGTCTTGTGCTTCTAAATTAAAAGTCACGACAACGTGCATATGATGATCAAAGATAAAAGTGGGAAATTTATTGATAATTATTCAACGATCAAATGGCCTAAATTGGTTCGAAGTTGTGCGAAGCAAAAAGAGTACAAGAGAACAAGTTTGGGTGGGACATGATATATCAAAATGAAGATAATCTTGTCTACTACAAACTCATGAAGAAATTTTCCCGAGATTGACATCTCTGACGCTCCAGAAATCAAAGTCATGAAAAAAAAGCATTTAATGATAAAAATAATCAAATAAAATTAATTATCGAAAATAATTCTTTCAGAAAATTTAAAAAAAAAATTCCTGAAATTCAGGGGCTTACATCCTACCCACCTTATAAGAATTTCGTCCTCAAAATTAAAGGTTGGTAGTAGGGTTAAAACAAGATAGAAGGTTTAAGCAATATCAATTCAAATTTATTCAGAGACGGCGAGTGATTTTTGGCATGATAGAATCATGATATGAACAAAATTATATGCACGATTTTAGAAATAAGCTAAGTCATAGGGGAACGATCTTGGTGACGATTAGAAGGATGAAAGATATAAATGAATTTCAAGTACGGGATGATCTGTAGCACTTAGGTTTGATGAAAATCAACCTGAAAGTCGCACAGGCCCGATCAAGATGAAAAGATAACCATGTCCAAAACAAGGATTGGCATGATTTGAGATTTAAAGTCATCGTTTTATAGGCATACTTTAGAAATGATTCCATGTTATTAAGCATGAAACCACGACTAGGAAAGTCAAAAATCATTCAGTTATGATCAAGTCAGAATCAGGCCAAAATATTAATTGATAGGATCCAGCTTGATGAAATTAGATTTAGGGTTATAGATAGGCACGATCAAGATAAAAACGACATGATTGGGCATTGTTAGGATTAATCAAATATTTAGCATGAACATTGATCAAGGATTAACCATCTGGTCATGAATGAAATCACGACTCAGACGCGTTCAAAATTTTATGGAATGATTAAGCACTTAGGCACGATTTAGAATAGAGCGATGAAAATCAAAAATCTTGTCATGATCAGGAATAAAACCTGAGCACGAGTGACAAGAGAATCAAAATTTAGGTATGATAGAAAAATCTATTCCGACACAGTCATAATTAAAGATCAAGGTTTTTAGCACGATCTGAAGGTTAAGATTATCATGATCATGAAAGTCAAAGTCGGATAGTCATGATCTTAATCAGGTCTAAGAGAAGCAAATGGAGAGGAAAATTCGAGTACAGCACGATCGATAGTTAGGTTTGATGGGAAATCAGACTCTAGGTCGCATAAGCACGATCAAGATCCATGTTTAGTTGTGAATGATGATAAAATCATGATTCGAAATCAAGGTCTTATAAGCACAATTTATGAAGAAATCCAAGTCATTTAGTGTCACGCCCTAGAACCAGAATACTGGAGAGCGGGAGACAGACACAGCCAAATACGTACATTGAAGTGTAACCCACCTCGATGTATGGTAACGGCTGTCTAGATAAATAAGGATTTTACTACAAGCCAACAGTCTCTTATGGTCAATAATAAGCCTAGTGTCTCAATCTCAAGTAAACAAGTAAATGTAATAAGATGGTAGATCATCAGACATACAAAGTAAGGCGTCCCATACATTACATATTCAGATGATCATGAAGCTAGTCATACAGAATATGAAGACTAGCAAGAGTTTAAGTCATACATGATCAACCCTAGGATTTGTCAACCATGTTACAGCCCATAGGCAAACAGGAATATATATTTAACATGAGCTAACACTTGCTCGGCGGCTAAATGCCTCAAAAGAATAATTTACAATAGAGTGGAAGAGAAAAATAAAAGACACTTGTTGCCAAGGTTGCGCCTAGTGTTCACCACCTGGCTGGAAGGCTGGAATATCCTCAGGTGCTACTCCGAAATCTGGCCATATAAAACCAGCTGGGTCAGACCCCAGAAAGAGCAAGTGCCACAAGGGAGGCTTCACTTAAGAAGTAAAACCAGCATATTAGCACATAAAGACATAATGATAACGAAAGACATGAGTTAGAGGAACAAGGCGATAAACGATGAGATAACTAAAGGACTATTCCAGTAGCCAAGTTACAACCCGTAAACCAAACAAGGATCGGGGTTGTAACCCTTCACCTGAACAGAACTTAGTCTCTAACCAATTATCGATAAAGTAAGGTATAAAAGTAATGAGCTGAAATGACCATGTACTAATCTTGCCTAGGCAAGACTAGATGGGACTCCATCCATCAATCACGGCCAAGCAATGAGTACGGCTTGATACTTTAACTAACTAGGGTTATCACAAGCTTAGTTACTAACAAGATGCATCGAGATATTCCAACAGCCACAAGCCCTGCAGTCTTAATCCAGGTTATCCGGTCACAAGTTAAGAGAGTTGGATTAGGTGGCTTAGAGGTGCAACACATGACAGTGTGCTGGAAATGTGTCCTACTCGACGGCAGGCTACTAGTCCAATTAAAAAGCCCAGATAACGGGACTGCCTGTAGCTGGAAATCTCTTTATAGACTATTTGATTAATCTAGTCATTATCCTAGTCAGATTCAGTACGAATCCCTGATCGTGGAAATCAGGAATTCATATCCTAGACATGATGCAAGACGAGACATGTAGCTTATACAGGCACAACCATCCACGGTGTCAAGACAAGAGTTACTTAGCGAGTCAAAATAGTCGTCGCAACAGCGTATCATGATAGGTTACTTATCAAGATTACTTGTCAAGGGTATGCCACAACGGACCACCATCAAGAATTATAATGTCAAATTACTTGTCAAGAGTGCACCACGGTAGGTCACTATCAAGAGTTATCATGTAAAGTCATAATGTCATGTCGTATCCACGTAAGTGCACCACAGTGGGCCATTATCAAGAGTTGTTTAGAGAGTGCCAAGATCGTATTTAAAATTCAGAGTACATGTGCAGCACAAAAAATAATATTATAGGACTAATCAAGTAAAGAGTACAAACAAGGACACAATTTACACTAAGGACCAAGAGAATAATATGGACAATTGCAAAGGGTGGCACAAAGTGGTCAATGGGGTGTCATGAAGAGCATGCACCCAAAATATATGTGCTGAGAGTGGCATGCGCCTAAGGGCATGCGCCCACATGTTATGCGCCTAGGGCTAAACCTAATATGTAAACCATATGCTAGGGAGGGTATGCACAAGGGAACATACGCCCATGGGCTATGCACCCATGCCTATAGGCCTACATATATGGGGGAAGGTAAGTCAGAGAATGCACTACAAGTCTCGGGGCCTTATGCGCCCAAGTCAGGGAGCCATGCGCCCACCATTGGCACAATATGGGTCTATGAAAAGATACAACTCCAATGTGAGCTATGCGCCCAGACCTATGCGCCTACATAAGCATGAAAATGCCATGGAGGATTACAAGTCAGGAGCTCATGCACCACCCAATGGAGGCCATGCGCCCACATGCATGTCTATGCGCCCACATGTGGCCTTATGTGCCCACATGATTTGGCTATACGCCCACAGGATTTGGCTATGCGCCCACAGGTTTACGCTCAACAGTGTACAAACACTGTTCATCTTCTTCTCCAAGTTGGCCGAGAGCACAAGTCGTGGAACCCATGAACTTCTAACTCTCATAACTTGGTTAAAATACAATAAAATCTAACTTTACAAAAGTCAAATGTCACTCCCCGTTCCCGGAGTGTGTATTTTTATACATGTACAACTCATGTATATTTATTTAGTATTTATCATGTATTATTCTGTATTTAAATTCCTTTAAATTTTCATGTTAATTAATTATCTGCTCTTTAAATTCCATGTTAATTTATTTCCTGCAATTTTTATTTCTACTTTTTCTTCCTGCTTTTATTTTTTGCTTTTAGTCTTGCTTATTTGGTTCGGCCTTATTGGGTTTCGGATTGGTGGTGGACAACCCGGCCCAACTCCCACCTACCACCCTTCCTATTTAAAGCTTCAATCACTTTCTCTCTCCTCATTACTTCATTCTCACCATTACTTCTTCTTCTCCCTTTCATTACTCTCCACCACCTACCAGCAGCAGGAGAAGGCAAGTACAAACTTGCTTCTCAATCACCCACTTTTATGGATCATTATTCTTTCTCTCATGATCCTGAGAGAGTTTAGTGTTTGGCATTTGTGATTTCTGTGGCTTGTTTCCTCTAGATCTAAGTTTGCATTTTCGGCTGTTCATGGGTTTTTGATCTCCCAACTTTGCGTGTATTTCTCTGACACTGGAACAAGGCTCCATAGGGCGAGTTCGGGAGATGTTGTACGCACACGTTCTTACGTGCTCGCGTGAAACATCAGCCCAGTCACGCACACATCTTTACGTGTTTGCGTGTATTTTTAGTCACGCTAACGTTCTCATGAGCGTGCGTGTATTTTTAGTCACGCTCATGTCTGTGCGTGTCTGCATGACTTTTGAGTTACGTTCACACTGTGCGTGTCTGCGTGACTTTTGAGTTACGTCCACTCTGTGCATGCGTGTATTTTTAGTCACGCTCGCGTTTGCGTGCGTGTATTTTCAGTCACGCTCGCGTTGTCTGCGTGAATTTTGAGTCACGCTCCTGTCTTTGTACTGCGTGCGTGACTTTTCACGCTCACGTCCCTGAGCTTGCGTGCGTGACTTTTCACGATCACATTGTGCGTGACTTTTGGCGTGCGTGACTTTTCACCCTCACGCTGAGCGTGCGTGCGTGAATCACTTATCACGCCTTACTTTTCACGCTCACGTTTTCCTGAGTGTACTACTTTTTACGCCCACTCCTTCATGCCAGACTTGGCGTACTTTTCACGCATACGATTCTTGCGTGACTTTTGGACTTAGCTTAGACTTCCTGACTTGGGAGTTTTATTTGTTCTATATTTTATTCATGTAATATTGGCATGATAATTCCCTATTATATCCTTATGCCTTTTGCATGAACCCGAAAATCTTAGCATGTTAATATTTTAATACCTATGGTTGTGTATTAGTGCCAAGTGTCTGGATTGGTATATGGATATCCAGTGAGACTGGAACTTGACCTCGAGAGTTATAGACTCGACCCTATTGGATGCTAAATGACTTTCATGCCTTGTCACCATTAATGACGATGGTTATCTTAACCAATTGATCATGCGTTCCTAGTTGGAACTAAGAGACTGGCTAGTCGTCTTATTGAAATGAATGAATGAGACACGTTCATGTTATGAACTATTGCAATCGACTGGTTGATCCCGAATATTGACATACATGCACATGCAGGCTTCAATCTATTTATTTAATTATTTATTTAGTTATTTTTCTACAAAGAAGCATGTGTACTTATGGTCAAGGCATGATTACCGTGGTTAGATTTGATTGTTGCATTACGCTATGTAAAACCTGCAACCTAACCGCACTGGTATCGTTGTAGGGTTGTGCATATCGTACCCCGTACGAAAGTACTCATTGAATGACCATGATCCACGGCATGGAACTTCACTCAACGTAGAGACTATTAAGTTAAATAAAATAATGATTGCATGGAGAGAATGGATTCCCGAGTTCTTACATGGCAGCCCCCTTGGAACGAATAGTACCCGACGGGCCGGCTGGTTCCCACAGATACTGTAAATCTGCCACACGGGTAGGGAACAGTATCTGCTTTTATTATTATTGTATATTGTATATTGACGGGCGTCCTGCTAGGACTCGTCTAATTCATGTATGGCGCACATGATTGACTGGATAGACTAGCCTTGCTCGCACATAGTAAGAACTGAGGAATCTTTATTGCATTATTCCAGGATAACTTGGGACTCACAATAGCAAGCCGTAGGATTGATTGACCGTTCAAGATGATTTGTTTGTGTACTGTACTACTCTGTTACCAAACTGGGATGATCAGAATGTCAGAACATGACGGGCCAACTTCTGTCCTTGTTTGGTTGGGAGGTTGGTTCGAAGTGTCGTGACGTGATGTGAATCCTAGTAGCAAGCAGAGATCTATTATTATATTCTTTTACTTACTGGTTTATGTCCTTCATATCGTCTTTCCTTGTGGTACTTGCTATTAGAGGTCTAACCTCTCTGGTTTTGCATGGCCAGATTTAGAGCCGGTTCCCGAGGACTCAGCGTACTTCTACCTCCAGGATGGTCAATACTAGAGGAATGATTGCAGGAGGACTCGAGTGGGTTCCTTACTTCACCGCTCGTTTTGTTATTTACCTTTATATACTTAGCCGTTTGGCACCGACATGTTAGTCGGATTGTCTTGTACTTACTTTTACATAATTGTAATTAAGTCAGACTACAGCTGATAACAATTGTGTATACTTGCTATATCATCTGGCTATGTTTTGTAAAGCCAGATCTCAAGAACATTTTGACTGAGCGTTTGGGACGCCTTACTGCTTTATCTTACATGTTCTCTATTACTGTTTTTTGCTTGAATGATTGAGACAATAGATGTGAAATGACCATAGTAAGACTCTTATGTAGTATGCACCCCCTTGTCTGGTTAGACAGCATTGATCGTATTATACGGTATTCATCTACCCGTAATACGTAGCTGGCTGAGTCATTCCCCCGCTCTCCAGTATTCTGGTTCTGGGGCGTGACATCAAAGTTGTGTAAAATCAAATTCTTTACCACATGGAACTCTTAGTTTTCAAAAACAAGATGGTTTACTGGATCAAAACCCAAGAAAACCAAAATGGTGCATAGTTAGATCTACAAAAATATATACATGAAAATGCAAAATGACAAGAACTAAAGTAGCTTAGAATGTTGCATAGAAGATATTAGAACAATAAAATAGAGGGTTCCTTCATGAAGCAAGTTGCACTTGCCTAAGCTTGGTGGGTGGAGGAATTAATGAAAGAGGGGGAAGAAGAAGTAATGGAGGAGAGAGAAGGTTGGTGGGCTTTATATGGGAGGAGGTTTAACATGATAAACCAAAGGAAATAAACCAAGCCAAACAAAAATGAACAAAGTCAAACCATGATATGCCATGATGAACCTAAGCAAGATTAAACCAAAATTAGCTAACAAGATAAGAGAAGTACAAATACGTGTCACGATTCCGTATACGTATACTGGAAATACGGATAAGGAAAAACGGGGATGACAACTCTATCCACCTTAAAAGAATTCCATTCTCGAAATTTAATCAAGAGGCTAGAGATGTCGGGGCAAGCTGTACTAATCATAAGCAAGCTACGACTAGTAGTCAATCAAGTAATCATTCATGCAAGCAAGAAATTTAAAAGCATAAGGCATAAGGAAGATATTATACCTTATGAGTCAAACAGGTGTGGATATCGCGATCGGATATCATCCTCATGCTCCCACATTGACTCACCCAAAGATTGATGACCCCAAGTAACACGGACTAAACTAATAGTCTTATTCTTGAGTATCTTCTCTCTCTGGTCCAATATGGATACGGGTCTTTCCTCATACGAAAGGTTGGTACCAATAACCAATTCTGAATGATCAAGGACATGACTAGGATCTGGGATATACCGTCGCAATTGGGATATATGGAAGACATTATGTACCTCACGTAACGACGACGAAAATCCGAGACGATAGGACACATCACCTACCCGCTCTAGAATATCGAATGGCACTATATACCTAGGACTATACTTTTCTCGTATGCCAAAACAAATGACGCCACGGGTAGGCGAGGTCCTAAGGAATACGTAGTCGTCGATAGAAAATTCAAGGGGACGTCGATGAGAATCGGCCCAATGACGCTGGCGATCTTGTGCAACTCGAAGATGATCTCTGACTTGTCTGACCACCTCAATAGTCTGCATAATCATCTCTGGACCAAGCATCTGCCTCTCGCCTATATCATACCATGCTAACGGGGATCTGCACTTTCTGCCGTACAAGGCTTCAAAGGGCGCCATCTGGATACTGGCCTAGAAACTGTTGTTATAGGAGAACTCCACGAGATGCAGGTGATCTTTCCACGAACCACCGAAGTCGAAAGTACATGACCACAACATATCTTCAAGAGTCTGGATCATGCATTCTGACTGACCATTTGTCTGCGGATGATAAGCTGAACTGAACTTGAGACGAGTCCCCAAACTCTTCTGAAGACTCCGCCAAAAGTGTGAGGTAAATCTCGAATCTCTGTCGGATATAATACTGATTGGTACTCCGTGCAATCTGACTATCTGCCTGAGGTACATCTCTGCAAGCTGATCCGTTGACTGGCCAATTCTGAAAGGGATAAAATAAGCTACCTTGGTGAGTCTGTCAACTATAACCCAGATAGCATCTCTTCCAGTTGGTGATTTAGGTAACCCAGTTACAAAATCTATGGTAATGTGCTCATATTTCCATTCTGGGATCGGTAAAGGTTGAAGAAGTCCAGCTGGCCTCTGATGTTCGGTTTTAACTTGTTGGCAAACTAAACAACGACAAACAAACCGGGCTATCTCCCTCTTCATGCCATTCCACCAAAAATGCTGATGGATATCACGATACATCTTCATACCTCTGGGATGAATCGAATACTGCGAACTGTGAGCTTCTGTCATGATCTCTCGCCTGATATCACCACTAGGTACACAAAGACGCCTTCCGTGTCAAAGTGTACCATCCTTATGGATACGTAACTCTGCTCTCCGTCCTGCTACACATTCTATCCTAAGCCGCTGAAGCTTAGAATCTGCTGACTGAGCCAACTTAATCCTCTCAACTATACTGGACTGAGCTTGTATACTGGCCATCAATGCCATATTGGTAGGAAAAATAACTTCAATACCCATCTTCTGAAGATCTGCTAACAATTCTGGCTGTGCTATTAGAAAATAAACTCCGACACTTCTGCTCAATGCATCTGCAACAACGTTGGCCTTTCCAGGATGATACTGTAAGTTGATGTCATAATCCACAAGTAGCTCTAGCCATCTCCTCTGACGCATATTAAGATCCTTCTGGGTAAACACATACTTAAGACTCTTGTGGTCGGTGAAAATCTCCACCCGATCTCCATATAAATAATGCCTCCAAAGCTTAAGTACGAAAACCACCGCTGCTAACTCTAAGTCATGGGTTGGATAATTCCTCTCATGATCACGAAGCTGACGTGACGCATAAGCTACTACCTTACTATGCTACATCAAGACGCATCCCAATCCCTTCTCGGAAGTGTCACAATAGACTGAAAATCCTCCAGTCCCATCTGGAAGCATGAGAATGGGTGCTGTCCTCAATCCTTGCTTCAACCTCTTAAATAAACTCTGACACTCTGCTGTCCAAGCAAACTGTACATCCTTGCGGGTCAACTGCGTCATTGGTGCTGAAATCTGAGCGAAGTCTGATACAAACCGCCGGTAATAGCCAGCCAATCCTAGAAAACTCTGAACTTCTACGACGGTACTGGGAACTGGCCATGTCTCTATAGCCACTATCTTCTAGGCGTCCACTTCCACTCTACCTCTGGTGATGATGTGATCCAAGTACGAGATATGATCCAGCCAAAACTTGCACTTACTAAACTTCGCGTACAACTGGTGCTCTCTGAGAATCTTAAGAACTACACGAAGATACTGTTCATGCTCTGCCTCATTCTTGCTATAGACTAGGATGTCATCTTTAAACACTATCATGAACTGGTCCAAATAGGGCATGAAGATACGATTCATGAGGTCCATGAATACGGCTGGCACATTGGTCGCTCCAAATGGCATAACAAGGAACTCCTAATGTCCATATCTAGATCTGAATGCTGTCTTCGGGACGTCTTGCTCTCTGACTCTGATCTGATGGTACCCTTACCGCAAGTCAATCTTCAAGAATTCTGTCGCTCCTTTGAGTTGGTCAAATAAATTGTCTATCCTTGGTAGAGGATATATGTTCTTCATTGTTACAGAGTTCAAGGTACGATAATCAACACATAATCTTGACATACCATCCTTCTTTTTCATAAGAAGTATCGGGGCTCCCCAAGGTGATCCACTAGAACGAATGAATCCCTTGGTTCTAAGTTCTTCAAACATACTATACAAGATCTTTAACTCTGAAGGTACCATCCTGTAAACTTTCTCTGACACTGGTGCCATCCCCGGAAGCAAATCAATGGTGAACTCTATCTCTCTCTCTGGGGGAATGCCTGGAAGCTCTTCAGAAAATACATCAGAAAACTTTTCTACTACTCTGGGAAACTGAACTGCTACTGCCATCCGCAATACCGGTGGAGAAGGTTCTATTTCGCCTCTAGAAAATGAAAACTCCGGTTCGTAGGGAATACTAAAAATAATCCTGCCAATATGGCAGTCTATTCTTGCATATTGATCCTTCAACCAATCCATCCCTAGGACTACATCATAGTCGGCCATCGAAAATTCTATCAATCTAGCAGGAAACTCTCTACCACTAATCACGATTCGATACGAGGAATAGACTCTATCTACTCCCATAAGACCGTTACCAGTAAGTATATTGAGCCTTACTGATAATGATTCGGGCTCCAGTCCTATCCGTGTTGCAAATCGTGCAGAAATAAATGAATGTGATGCACCTGAATCAAATAATACTGATGCTGGAAAAGAGTTAACGAGAATGGTACCTGCCACCACCTCACCTGATGCCAATTCTTCTGCCACGGTCAGAGCCATAGCATGTCCTTGTCCTCTTGGTGTTGGTCCCCTCTACTGGAAACCTCTCTGTCGATTCTGAATCTGAGCTTGGGCATACTGCTAAGCCTGAGGCGACAATGGCCTCGGAGGCTGGTTCTGCTGTTGCACTAGTGCTGGACCCCTAACCGACGGACTGGTTAGGTTTGACGATGATGAACTAGCTATATTCGGACATGACCATATCTTATGGTTCGATGCCCCATAAGCCAAGTATAATCCCTGTGCTCTATGACACTCTGATACTACATGCCCTGGCTTCCCACATTGAGAGCAACCCATTACGGAAGACTGCTTCTGCTGCTAAGGATATATCGGTGTCGAGTGCTAAATCGACAAAACTGTGGTCACCCTCGTAGGAGCTCCAATAATCAAAGCCCTAGTTATCGGGGCTGGTGCTGATGACTGGAACATCTGTCCATGAGGCCTCTTCCGTCCTCCACTTCTATCTACAATCCTCTGCGAAGTATACTCATGCCTCTTTATTGCTCGCAAGACGGCATCAAAAGTCTGGTGCTCAAACTGCTCCACTGATATAATAATCTCTAGGTGAATCCCCTGCTGGAATCGCTGGGCTCGATCCAACTCGGTTGCCACCAAGGTAGAAGCAAACCGACTGAGTCGAGAAAACTCGACCGCATATCCATCGATCGTCCTCTCCATCTGCTTAAGATTGGTAAATCTCGTCTGCAGATCATACCGAGCTACTGCGTCGAAGTTCTTGGTCTAGAACTTATTACTGAATACCGCCCATGAAATAGGCATCAGTAATCTAACTGCCAGCATCGTCCACCAGCTGCGGGCTAAATTCAATAAATGTAGGCGCACGACGGCTACCTTCTCTTCCTCAGGAATCCTAGATGCCTCCGGGATAACCTCTAAGTCCTGAAGCCACGTATCGGTAGCGATAGCATCTTTACTGCCATCAAAGAAAGGAAGGTTCCACGCATTGGTCGCATTGTTCCCTTGGTAACCAACTCTGTCCATGGCATCTTGTACTGTCTGGTGCAGGGCATCGCCCCAACAATCTTGAGATACAAGTAATTCCCTGATGAGTCCCACCAGGGTTCTATTTCAGGCTCTACAGGCTGGACTGGCTGAACTGGTAGCTCTTGACCCCCGATAGGCATGACTCTGGAGGCTACCCCTGAATGCTGGGCTTGGTCTCCAGGTTGCTGCTGGTTCACTAGAGGTGCTCCGTCTTGCTGATCGGTAGGACCAGGAATAATGCCGCTGAAGAAACGACATGGGGAACAATAAAGAATGACCAAGATAGATCGAAGATATAAGCATGTGATCAGATCAAGATTTTGGAAAGATTAGAAGACACGAGTAGAGATCAAGGGCGAGTGCTGATTGAGACATCTATTCAGTAAAACCCTCATATATCTTGATTTACAAGACCAGCATGGGCCACCACTTAAATCATGTTACGCTCCAGAACCAGAATACTAGAGAGCGGGGGACAGACACAGCCAGCTACGTACATTGAAGTGTAACCCACCTCGATGTATGGTCATGGCTGTCTAGATAAATGAGGGTTTTACTACAAGCCAACAGTCTCTTTTGGTCAATAACAAGCCTAGTGTCTCAATCTCAAGCAAGCAAGTAAATGTAATAAGATGGTAGATCATCAGACATACAAAGTAAGGCGTCCCATACATTACATATTCAGATGATCATGAAGCTAGTCATACAAAATACGAAGACTAGCAAGAGTTTAAGTCATACATGATCAACCCTAGGATTTGTCAACCATGTTACAGCCCTTAGGCAAACAGGAATGTATATTTAACATGAGCTAACACTTGCTCGGCGGCTAAATGCCTCAAAAGAATAATTTATAATAGAGTGGGAGAGCAAAATAAAACCCACTCGTTGCCAGGGTTGCGCCTAGTGTTCACCATCTGGCTGGAAGGCTGGAAGATCCTCTAGTGGTACTCCAAAATCTGGTCATACAAAACCAGTTGGGTCAGACCCCAGAAAGAGCAAGTGCCACAAGGGAGGCTTCACTTAAGAAGTAAACCAGCATATTAGCACATAAAGACATAATGATAACGAAAGACATGAGTTAGAGGAACAAAGCGATAAACGATGAGATAACTAAAGGACTATTCCAGTAGCCAAGTTACAACCCGTAAACCAAACAAGGACCGGGGTTGTAACCCTTCACCTGAACAGAACTTAGTCTCTAACCAATTATCGATAAAGTAAAGTATAACAGTAATAAGCTGAAATGACCATATACTGATCTTGCCTAGGCAAGACTAGACGGGACTCCATCCATCAATCACGGCCAAACAATGAGTACGACTTGATACTTTAACTAACTAGGGTTATCACAAGCTTAGTTACTAACAAGATGCATCGAGATGTTCCAACAACCACAAGCCCTGCAGTCTTAATCCAGGTTATTCGGTCACAAGTTGAGAGAGTTGGATTAGGTGACTTAGAGGTACAATACATGACAGTGTGCTGGAAATGTGTCCTACTCGACGGCAGGCTACAAATCCAATTAAAGCACCCAGATAACGGGACTGCCTGTACCTGGGAATCTCTTCATGGACTATTTGATTATTTTAGTCATTATCTTGGTCAGATTCAGTACGAATCCCTGACCGTGGAAATCAAGAATCCATGTCCTAGACATGATGCGAGACAAGACTTGTAGCTTGTACAGGCACAACCATCTACGGTGTTAAGACTAGAGTTACTTAGCGAGTCAAAATAGCCGTCGTAACAGCGTATCTTGATAGGTTACTTATCAAGATTACTTGTCAAGGGTGCGCCACAACAGACCACCATCAAGAATTATCGTGTCAAATTACTTGTCAAGAGTGCACCACGGTGGGTTACTATTGTTTGCCATAAAAAAATCAAAGACAGGTATTGTAGAACACTAAAATTGATTACAAACTCGCTTGTACTAAAGAAAGCCTAGAAAGAAATCCTAGGAAACAATCTAAGTACAATTATTTAGTTTTGATTCTGGGGATGACGGTGGAGGCTCGGGAAAGTGCTATCAACTCTGCCTTACTCTATGGACTATCTGATGCAGTCTCTAGCTCGTGAAGATATTGCTTTTCTCTTGAAGGTTGCCAGTCTTTGCAGGAGAATGGCATCCTGCTATTTATAATAGGATAGAGTTTGAAACGCATGGACAGATTGTGGCCACGTGGCTGATTAGCACGCGGAGACCCGCTCTTGGGCTGTCATCTGTCGATTTGTTAGAATTTTGTTGCAGCAAATCTGGGTAGTTAGGGACTTGGTCCGTTTGCCACGTGTCCCGTTGTATATGGTATTCTCAGTCCTTGATCATGTGAGGTCGTATGGGACTCATGCGGCTTGGATCATAATTACTCTTGGCTGTTATGAAGTTTGGAAATTTTGGGGTCGCATAAGCTGGGCTGCATGAGGTTCATGCGACTTTGATGACGCTTTTTTGGCCGCATGGAAGCGTACGAATCCTGCTTTTAGGCGATGTCTCACGTCTTATCTTTCTTGTCGAAGTATCAGAACTGTCATGTTTTGACAGGACTTGTCAGCTTTATCAATCCAACTGCTCCTCTGGGTCGCATATTTTCCTTCTACAGCTGTTCGTCGATGGGCCGCATATGTCTTTGAACAGTCATACAGCTTTCCTCCATGCAGACCTATTTGGCCCAAGGTTCCTATGTGGCAATTTGTAATCCGCATGAACTCTATATTTTTCATGTTTCTATAAGACCCCCTTCAAAGTTTCCAAATTACAAATTTGGAATACTTTGAATAAGAAGCATAAAAAATATGCCAAGCCGTAGGGAGTCTTCAAGTTGCAGGAAGTGGTTTTCGAACTTGAGTCGCAGAGAAATCCTGAGCCGTAGGGGGATCCTGTGTCGCAAAACAAATCTTGATTCGCAGGGACGCTTTGAGCCGCAGAGAGTCTGCCAGCTGTCACTGCTGCATTGAATGCTCTTGATTCAATTTCGGATTTGGGTTCTTTTTTAAGATAAAGATGACGGTTACTAGGGATAAAATCCCCAAACGTCATCATTATCTTTAATGATCTCGAGAATCGAAGCGGCACCCTTTCTGTAACTTCTATAAATATGAGTGATTTTGAAGAGAAATTTTTCTTTTTTTACCTCCTTCTCTTTCATCTTCGTCTTCCTGTTTCCAATAGCTCCCAAAGCTTTCAAGTCGACTGTGGCCGAAGGAAAGGGGCTTGCTTCTCCATCGAGGGCGGCGGATTCCTCTTCCACCCACTCTGACGTACATCCTCCCATCAAAGGTAAGGACAGTAGAAAGAAGATGGCTATGTCGTGCTATATCACTTTCTGTGCAATAAGCTTTGGTCGATGCGTACCCTATCTCAGTTGAACCACATGTGTTCTAAATGATAAGGCCGTATAAGCTGAGTCGCATAAGTGCTGCATAAATGACTCAGGATTGATCTTCATCAATGATGTATGGTTGTGCCGCATAAGTGTCTCATGACTGAGCCATATGGGTGTTTCATATCTCGAGCTGCAGGAGACGCTTCGAGTCCAAGCTGCCTCAGTGCCTCATTACTGAGCTGCATAAATACTTTGTGTCTGGGCCGTATAAATGTCTCATGACTGAGTCGCATGAGCACCCTATTCGGGCGGCCTAAGTGTCCCCCGACTGTGCCTCATGAGCATGCGACCTAACCGCATACGTCTCATGCCGTAGAAGTCTTCGTTTTGGCTACGTTGATCGGATGAACTTCTAACTTTTATTTCTTCTCTGTCTTATGCAGTGGACTTGCCTATAGCTCCCTCGGGAGAACACCTGATAGGATATGCCTAATCTGCGTTGGGTGTGAGACTTGACCAAATAGTCGATAGTGTGTCGACTCAGATTACCCGAAATCAGCCTGAAGACAGGTTAAGGGAGATCAGGAACCAGTCGTTCTTTTACTTACTCGGTATGATGAATTCCGGGAAGCTAGGGGGCATTCATCTGAAGCCCTTCTTTTTGTTCGGAGATGCTATAATTGTCTCAAATCCTCACGCCCTGGAGCTTTTTGAGAACTAGGATTTTCTTTCCAATGAGCTATCGATCCATCTTCCTCAAATGGAATGCCACTTCTCTCTGTCAAGTTTCAACATGGTGCCTATCGAAAGGCGAATGGCGAACCCCATTACTCAGGACCGGCAAGCCATCTTCGTAGGCAATATCCACTATAATAGACGGGTGCGATCGGCGGTCGCGACCAGGAAATCGATCAGTTGTTCCGTCGTCGGGCTAGTCCCTGGTAGTTTTATAAACGATCTGAGGCCCAATAATCAACTCACTGAGGCTGACACCTTCCTGAACCAACTTGCCCGTAAAGGATCATATCCCACGGGTAGACTGTCGCTGCAGAATTGGATGAGTCGCTCCCCTCCATGGGTCAACTTGACGCTCTGGATCCTGTCGAGTTACGGGGATATTTTACAGCAACTCGGCCTCTATTATGTCATAAGGGGCACTTGCTATGGTCTCCCTGTGAACGCCAAGCTGTTCATAGCGCTCCTCGAGATGTACAATTGTCGTACTGGGACCTTTTACACACCTGCTGGGGAGATAGGGCTCGCCCTTCACGAGATGCATGACGTCTCCAAGTTGTCCTGGGGGAATGAAGTTTATGAGGAGTATACTCCCACAAATGAAAAGTTTGATGAATTAGAGCGACGGTTTCCCGAGTTCCTTGTTGTTTACCGGAAGGTGTTATGTCATCATAGCACTTGTCAACAAATGTCAAAGAAGAAAGACGAGAGTTCTGAGGGGACCCTTCCTCATACGAAGGCCTGGGTCAGTTACTTGGTCAACCTTGGCACCTCGGGCTGGGTTGTCCTTCGGAGTCCCCAGACCCATGCGGAAGTGGACGCTCAGGTGCAAAGCGCTAAGAGGACCAAAGCTTCTGGTGACAGATTCGGAAGTTAGTCCGACACATTCATCTTCTTCTATCAGGATACCCAACCCTTGTCCCATAAAGCTGTCTTGGCCAGATTTCTGATGATATGGCTGAGGATTTGTGTGGTCTCGGGCGATGGTGGTTCGATTGAGAGAATCAGCCGCAATCTGATCCTTCCTGTTGTCAAGTTAGTTTTCGGAGGCAGGTTAGCTCTACTCCCAGCCATGTTGTGCATCATCCATCGGGGTCTTCATCTCTTCGCGACCAGAATGATAGCTCATGATGTTATAAAGAATTTCTACCGAATTGAGCTACCCTATTATTATCTGATGGGATGGCTGTTAATGCACTGCCCTTCTCTGATGCGACTTGGCCCTG
Source organism: Iris pallida (assembly GCA_029216955.1). Lineage (NCBI taxonomy): Eukaryota > Viridiplantae > Streptophyta > Magnoliopsida > Asparagales > Iridaceae > Iris > Iris pallida. The sequence goes on from JANAVB010001597.1 coordinate 1,708,825, forward strand.
AGGGGAACGCGACGATTCATGATGCATTCATTTATCAATATCGTGATATGCCTTGGACCTGTTCGACCATGCCTGAATGTCATATTATGCTCGCACGGGTGGATAGCTATTCCTTCTTTGTGTCGGTCCCACCTTTTACTGATGAGGAAACGAGGCATCTTTATCTCGATGGCAGTGTCGCACCCCAGGTTTTATCTGAGAGGATGTTCCGTTGGTTGCAGAATATCCGTCCTGCGCATCTGGTGTACCGCAACCGTAACGTTGCCTTTTTGGAACCTTATTTGCCCAGCCGGTATTCTACACAATTCGGGTATTATCAATTATTTTTAGATAACTCGAGTCCTTCTTTAGGTTATGAGGGGAGTGTCCTAGATGGTATTCGGGCCTGGCATTATTACAGTACTGTCTGTACCCAGACCATCTTCTCTCTTCCTAATACCAGGGATGTAGTGCGCATCTCGTATATTGCAGCCCTCTATCACGTCTCCGTGAATGGGCCTTCCCACAATTTTGATACGAGTACAAGTTTTATAACCGGTACTAGGCTGACAGAAAAGTGTGAGGGGTCCAAAAAGAGGAACAGGGCAGAAAAGATGAAGGCTGTTGCAATCTCTGATTCCGATTCTACCGATACAGAAGAGGAGGATGAGTACAACGGTCTGTTGCCTCCTGTGACTACTCTGGTAACGCGCCTGCCTTCCCCTGTGCCGAGCCCTTCGCCTAAACGAAGTAAGCGCGGACCATCCATTGCTAACTGGCCTCGTTCTCAAAAATGGGTTGCGTTTAAGATTCGAGGTTCTGATCATGCGGGAGAGGGCAGTGATACCGAAGCCCTCCCGGAGGTAAGTTTTATTTCGGCCGACTACCACATTACTTCAGGTATCTTACCTGATTGTTTCTCTCTCTCTCTTTCATACAGACTATTGAAGACATAAGTCCTCCGATACCTGGGGCTGCATTCGAGACTTTTTCAGTTATGAATACTCTGGTCGAAGGGGGCGTCAGTTTTCCAGAATCAAATGTCAAGGCTGTGAGGTCACGATTGGTCGTAATCGACTCAGCTTCACCTTCCTTTGGATTGACCGGGACTGGAGCGACTGATGTAGATGATTCAGATATTACTGCAAGGGAGAGTATGGGGGCAGTGGAGGGAATCATGACTGTCCAGAGTGAGTCCCGGTCTTCACCGCCCTCCCCTGGTAAGTTATGTCATATTCTTACCAATGAGGAGGTTCATTCGCTCTTTCTTTATATCCTTCGAGTCAAGCTGATTGTTGGTTGTGCCGGACCTACATGACCTGCCTCGCCGCTACCGGTGGTGGATGTGGCCACGGAGGAGGAAATAGCGGAGGATCCAGGGGCCGACCTGGTATGAGCAAGGAACATTCCTTCTTCCTTACCGGCTCGAGTCGAGGGGCCTTCCACTGTATTGATCACAGACGTCCTAGCTCCTTCAACCTCTTTGGGGAATGCGGGATCGATTGGGACTGCCTCCTCCCCGAAATTTGAACTTTCTGCCTTCCCTAGTTTTCAGCTCCTTCGTGTTGCAGAAGAGGAGATTGCTACTGTACGGGAGTCTCATCACTCAGAGTTTGTTTCCCTTCTGGCAGGATCGTCAAGCTCAAGTGTGCTTCCTTCCCAGCCGCCTTCAACTTCCTTATGCGCTGTTCCTTCGACGTCGTCCTCTCTGGAGAATTTGGACGAGTCGTCAAGGGACATAGTCGAGAGCTTTTATCGCCATTTAAAATGAGGGACTGAGGCTGCTTTGAAGAGAGGAATATCATTTGTCGTAGCCCACTACTGTGCCCAAGGCCATATTGCCCTGCTGAAGACGCTCCCAGGTGGAGAAGGGGTGGCTGTCATTCTGGAGCACAAGCTGGCAGAAGTTAATCAGTATATAACCCAATTACAGAAACTGCGAGAAGTCAATGTGTCTGCCATGGTGGAGCAGGAGTGTGTTTTCCTTGTATCAGCCGTAGAAAAGGTGAAGGTTGTTCAAGAGACAACCAAGCCCTCCTTGGAGAAGGACCTCCAGGAGTTATCCCTTAAGTATGACAAGCTGTGCCGGGAGGAAGAGATTTTCTTGACTCGTGAGAAGACCATTACTCGAGCTATGACTGAAACCAACGAGCAGCTTCTCCATCTCCAGTCTAGGTTAACGTCTCTGGAGACTGAGCTCCAAGTCGCCCGTCAAGAGGATGGAAAGATCTGGAAGAAGCCTGATAAAGTCACCCAAACCTCTGCTGCTTTAGAGAGAGCACTGAAGAAACTGGAAGAAAATTGGCAGGCTCATGCACATCTGGAAGACGTCGAGAGGTTATCCCAGGAAGCTAAACGCCGAGTCAAACTGAGAATTGAGCGCTCAACTACAAAGCTGGAGGACACCCTTGACAAGTTGTGTGTCGCTGAGGAGTAGTGGACTTTGCTCTCCGTCTTTTTCTTTTTCTTTTTGATAGAACAGAATAGAGTCACTCCGCTCTGATGAGCTTGTAATAACATTGTGAATATCCCCTGGGGGGACCTTTTTTGTGGACCTATTGCCCTTTGGTGCATTTTTTTTTGAAAATGCGAGCAAATAGATTTGAAAAGATATTTTGTGGACCTACTACTCTTTTGATAGACCGATGGTGCGAGTAATAGATTAGGATAGTTTTTCGGGAACTCATTACCATTTTTTGTGTACTGGCGAGGCGAGTACTGATAACAAGTGAAGAGAAGACTGGCACATTTACACAGAGGTAATGAGGACGTAGTAAATATGGGTCTGAAACGTAGCCTCCCTACTCAGAGGTAATGAGGACGTGGTAGGAGTAGGCCAAATAGAGATACACAGAACAACTCAGAGATGCTATCAACGTGGAAGTTCTTATGTATTGGGTGATTTGTCAATGATGGGTGGAAAAATAACTCAGAGGTAATATGGACGTGGTTGTTTTTCTTGTCGGAAGAATTTTGTGGACCTATTACCCTTTTTTATGCACTGATAGCACAAGATACCATGAATTTTGGCACGAAAGATGTAGCAGTGTGCCTTGACTAGTGTACTAGCCATGCCGGGGGAAGCCTAGCCATAGTTCTGTCCAAACTAGGAAAACCAGGCCAAGTTGTGAATTGACTCATTTAAATTATTTTAATTAAATTATTATTTTTATATATTGATTTTTAGATGACTCGGTTTGTCCAATTCAGCCCGAACTGGACCCGAACCAAATTTAAGCCCATGTAGGCATGTGGTAGGACCAAGGTGGTCATGTAGACATATTTTATGTACGTAAAAATATTTCCTAAATTATTTTAGAATTTTATGTGAAATTTCTAATTATTTAACTATTGTACAATTATTGGTATTTTATTATTAAATAATATTTTGTAATATTTTGTACAATTTTTTGGGCCCGGATAAGGGTGTGTGGTATAAGTCCACCCATTGGGACGATTTTATTATTTTATTATTACTTAAGTTATTTTGTGGGGATTAAATAAATATGTTCATTCTATTTAAATATTATTATTATTTTGAGTTGGTTTATTGTGAATGGAATTTATGTATATATGTAGATATATTTATATATATTAAATATTTGAATATGTGACATTTAAAGTGTTATTTGGTTTTAAATAGATTTTTGGAAAATATATATATATATAGAAAGATTTGAAAAGTGTAACGCCCCAGTCCCAAAATACGTAGGACCAAGTACGTAAACATGCCAGCTGTATACATACGAAGTACAGGCCTTGTATGTATACATAAGCTGTAAAATGTAGTAATCCAAGACAAACTAAATCTCATCCACGATGAAAAGAATAATAATATAAAATCAACTTGACTATTTATAGTACAATCGTTAGGCGGAGACAAAGTCCACTACCAACTTTCAAAATGAGAGAAAGTATACAAGGAAATGACCCACGAAAATATCGAGACGAACCAAAAGCGATCATCTTCGAAGGAATGGAAGGACATGGCCTTAGCTAGAGCACCTGCAAGAAACCACAAAATACACACCTGGAGAGATCACCAGGTCCTCAGAGGGACGTAACAAGACACATAATATCATGCCAATAAACTGAATAAAAAAAGCTCAACAGAAAAATATGCATGAGTAAAGGTTCCTAACCATTCTACGTGGATTGCACTTTAGAGGACAACGTTCTACGCGGGGGCTGTAACGGATTCACGCAAGCAAGTAAATAAGAGTGGCCGTCAAGTAGCGCTCATCCGAGACACTATCGGCCAAAATGTGTGTAAAAATAAATGTAGCCCCTACGCTAATAGCTGTCCCCTCCCCCCAATGACACTATACATGTGTCGACTCCACGACACTGTTTAATCCTTAATAACTGCTAAGTCTCCTACACAAATCTATTAGCAGTTATAACCTAACGCACGGCATGTACGCACCAATGATCAGTCAGCACGCAAGTCCGCATCTATATGCGACTCACAACTCACACACAATCCGTGACACATCGTGACAGTTTATGAGATGCACTAAACATACGGTGGTCCCTTAACTCTAAGCCACTTGCATAAAGTATAATAATTTGTATCTATATATAGTTTTGAAAGAACGACATAAAGAAAAAAGTATGCATGATATTGAGCAAGAAATTAAACAGTAAAGGCAAGGTGTCTTGCCTGGTGGGTCGCCTGATGTGGTGCGGTGGTCCAACAAGTCCTGTTTTGTCCCAATAATTCACAAGCTATGGTCGATGCACATCGGTCCAAATTCGCAAAGACATAGGAACGTGGATCAGTCAGGATAATTGGTGATGGGCGAAAAGAAATTGTGGAGATGGATACATATACAAATTTTTAGAAGTATTTATATTATCTCTAAACTTTGTTTATTTGTAAAAATACTTTTACGAAAACACTTGAAATTATTTATGTATAAAAAATCGAAAAAATCGTTTTTAGGCAAAAACTCCAAGTTTGTAAAAATAAAATTTTGGTAGAAGCTATATATTTATTAATTAGAAATACCTTTAGGCAAATACGAAATAATTCTAAATTTATTTAAGGCAAAAAACCCCATTTTGTAATCTATAATTTTTGTCAAATAATTTATTTTAAGCAATATCTTGTAACCCATACTTATTTTGTCAAAACAATTTTTAGAAAATTATTTATTATATATTTTTAGTCAAATAAAAATAGTATACTGGAACAAAATTACTAGGGATACAAATAATAGTATTTATGATGTAATTAACAGTAATCATACAACTAACTCCAAATAATAATAATTATAATTATAATAATAATACAACTAATAATAATAATAATAATAATGATTATACTTAATACTAACAATAATGACAGCATACTAATAAAAAATAATAATAATGATAATAATAATGATAATAATAATGATAATAATAATAATAATAATAATAAAACTAATAATAATAATACTATTAATACAACTATTTAATACCACCAATACTCTCTTCCCCCAAATTGGAAACAGTGAGTGAGAGAGAGAGAGAGTTAGAGTTCACCTGGCGATCGCCGGCGGCGCGAGAGTCGGAGGAGGAGGCGGATATGGCGGATCCGGGCGGAGGCAGAAGGGGAAGCGGCGTCGGCGGACGTCCCAGCGGAGAGGATCTGGCGCGCGGCCAGGCGGAAAGGAGGTCACGGCGGCGGACATGGGGAAAGGAGGCGGCGGAGGAAGGCGCTGGGGCGGCGCACGTGCCAGCGATGCCGCGGTCGAGAGGCTCGGCCATAGTGGCTGCACCGGCGGTGCACCGCCACGCAGTGGGAATGGGAACGGAGCGGCCGACGGAGGGCCGCTCACGGGCAGCGACGGCGAGACGAACGCGCGGTCCCGCGGGCGGCGTAGATCAGGACGGAGGCTCCTCGGTGGTCGGTGGAAGCACATCGCCGGCGCGGTTCTGGTGGACATTGGGGGACGGGGATCACCGGCTGATGCTGTCGATTGGTTGATATTGTGCGTGGAGAGGGCGCACGAGAGGGCTGGTGGTCGATGCCGAGGTGGCGCAGCGGCGCTTCTCTACTGGCGGGGTCGTACGGTTCCGGGTGAGGTTTCTTCCCTCTCTTGTTTTTTCCTATGGTGTTGGCGGTTTTGGGGGGCGGCGCCGGTCGTGGTGGCGGGGTGGATGGTTTGCAGTGATGGCAGAAATTTTTGGGGTTTTCTGACGGGTGTGGCAATTTTGGTGGTGATGGATGGCTGGCGGGATGTTGGTTAGCCGGAAGGCTGTCGGTGATGTGGGGGTGGCACAGATGGTGGTGGTCGGTGGTTGTTGGCCGGAGGATCGACGGTGGGGTGTCAGGATGATGATGGCGATGGCGGAGACGGGGCTTCGGGTTTGACGGAGATACTGGTGGCGGTGGTTGGCGAGTGGCTGACGGGATCAGCATACGAACGGGAAGAGGCTCAGCTGTCCAGGGAGGAGTATGCTGTCTCGGGTGATGGTGGCCGCGAAGTTGTAGGCAGAGGCGTGGATTAGGATTAGATTCGTGTCGGGGGTGTCCGACACGACATGATGGAGGTCCGGAATTGTCGGACTCGGGTGGAGGAATATGTACATTCACTGGGGGAATAGTGGATATGGAAGGGCACAGACACGATGCACATTGCGGTTGTGGTAGAGAATTATAGAGGAGTACCTGCCTATATATAGGATGTGGGAATACCCATTGGATAAGGATTAGGTTTTGTTTAAACCCAATTAGATAATTCAAATTAAATCAATAATCAAATCCAAATTCAAATTAAATTCCAATTTAAAACTAGATAATCTAAACTCAATTTAAGTATAAATTCTATATTTAAACTATTTAAATTAAATCCATAAAATCAAATCGAGATTTAAAATGGCCACAATAATTTTCAAATATATTTTCCAAAAATATCAATAATAATAATTTCAAAAATAGTAAATATTTTTGAATAACAAAATATTAATATTAATTAATTTCGAAAATAGACATATATATGAAATTTAAATTTATGCACCTCACATGCAATGTGTCACGACCCAGTCCCAATTACTTGAAACGAATCGGATCATGCCCAGCCTGCACCGTTGATGAGACGGCGGCAGTAAGCTGTAACTTTCATATGCAGGTAATCAACAACTCAAAACTAAATTTGCCACAATATTTATTATTCGATAAAATTAAAAACTTGTTCAGTGCAAAGTACAAACATAAACCATCAACTCAAATAACATTGTTTTTAGACAAAACTAACAAATTGGAAAATAATATCTAAATAAAAGCAACATCCTCATCCAGTAAGCCATCCTCAGGAAGCACAGCAGGGTATAGCTCATGGTCATAGTAGCTACTAATCAGTAGCTCTGCATCCTCATAAGGACCTAAAAATATAGTCTCCAGTCAGGAGGGAACAAAGTACAAATTCATGATATTTTAACAATTGAAATTAATAATAGAATTAAGCACTTTTAAACAATTTAAAATAAATGATTTTCCAACAGTTAAAATAGTGAAATATGAATAGGTAATGAATATGACTGGATTGGGTTTGTTACAGTAATATCCTAGAGATATGGTATGGCTTATCCCCGTGTGTTTGAGGGGTAAGCTAATACAATCAGTTATACTATTGGATGTGGTCATATCCACTACACTACTCCCCCAGTCCCCAATAGTTACAGTAGTTACAGTCAATGTTCCGTGTTGTATCGTGGTTTAAACTTGCATTAAAACAATTATTAACTAATTATATCTACCACAAAAATGTACTTGCCTCAAAATGATTTGACTGGATGGGTCGATACGTCGGATTGGAAATTCAGATTCTTCCTTGAGATCCTACATTAGGAAACTTGTCTCAGAAAACTAAAGTTGCTAATGACGCTATACTAGTTGCAATCTCTAGTTGTGTCCTAGTCAATTTTAGTCTTTATTTAGCTAATACAATCAAAGCGCTATTTTATTAATGCGTTGCAATTAAGAAACATCAATTTACATTTAATTTCGAGAAAATTGTATTTATCGGTTTATTTGGAAAAACGTGGTATTTTATAATTATATAAATAGAAAAACTAAGATTTTCCTTTTTAATAAGAAATACATGAATTTCTATTTTAAAATTACAACTTAATTTTCTAAGTGACAAAACATTCATTATTATATTCTTTTGAAAAATACAATAAATAATTATTTTATACTACGCTCCCACTACCAAAATTATCCAGAAAATAAAAGAAAAATAAAATAAAACCTAAGCTATTACAATCCCACAACCAGAATAGGCTTATGCCCTTACAAACCGATTACATGAATTTAAATAAGAAGAAAGTTCAGTTAGTCCAAAAAAATTATCCTACAATTAAATTTACAAAGTAAAATAATAAACTAAATTGAATTTATTTTATGAGTCTCAAAATATTGGTCCACTCTTCAAAAATAGCTAATGTCTCAACGTCCGGGCGAGACCGGTTTCATTTGCATTTAGCCGGGGTCCATTGACCATTAAGGTCGTCACCCAATTAATCCAAAAATAGTATTCTTTTCCGAAAATTATTTTAAAACTATATAATTAAATTTTTATAGAAATTTCGGCAGCATTCCCTCTATTTTCGAGATAACCCAAAACTGGGAAAATTGCCAATCCAAACATCGATGACTGTCCCAAACCAGGGAACACCAATTCCAACCAAAATATAATAATAATAACCAGAACTTAAAATAATATCGAACCCAAAAATATCCACAGTAATTCTTTCGAGATTCGGAAAACCGAACTGAACTCAGAGAACCAACAGAATACTTAACCAAAGAATCATTCCAAAACTCACAGAACATTTCCGAACCGATTTCGGAAAATCCGAAAACCTCGCAAACCGAATTCCCAGGGAATTCTAGGACCAAAATATCATCACAGACCAAAACAGGGGACGAACTACTATGATTATCAGAGATTACCCAAATCCGTTGGTCGGTGAGCTGCAGGATAACTTGGGGACGGAAACGTCGGATCGGACAGCGCCAAATCCACGCACAGAAACGCTGGACAGCAAATCGGGGACAGGGAATGTGCTGCGCCGGATCTCGGGGTCGGCCGAGTGGGGCGGAGGACACTGTCGGGTCCGGATCTCGCCGGAGAACGCGGATCAGGGCGCGGGAAATATGGCGTCGGGCTGGAGGGGCTCGGCCAGGGATCGGCGCTCGGGCCGATGATGAGGGTGCGACGACGGGAAGGGTCGCCGCTCAGAAACTCGAGCGCCGGACTAGGGTTCGGCCAGGAATGATGGCTAGGGCACGGTTTGGGAAGAGTGGTAGGGATGATGGAGGTGGTGATGGATAGGGTTTTAATAGGAAGGAGTGTAGGGGTTACGAGAGGGGAAGAGTTGTCGGGAGGTTACGAACGGGAAGGGTCGGCTGCGGCCATGAATGAAAGGGAAGGGAAAGTCGACGGTTCTTAAGGAAGGGAAAGGAAAAGCTTTACTTTCCTTTACTGTGAAAGGAAAGTGAAGAAAGAGAAAAAAAAATGTTTTAAATAGTTTATAAAGGATATAAAAAGATTCATTTTCTTTTCTTTTAACCAATAAAATAAATAAATATATATATATAAAGGACTCCCGAATTAACTGAACTTGGGTTCAAGATGGGTTCAGAACGGGAACTGGGTTCGGGTCTCGGGTCTAGACAGGTCAGGGCCAAAAATCAAAATCCAGAAAGATAATACTTTATTTTCTAAAAATATGGTTTTTCATAATTAACAGGTTTAATTAAATATTAAATATTATTTAACCTAACTAGAATAAATTATAAACACAATATTTAATTAATTAGAAAATTACGATTTTTTTGACAAAAATTTCCAGAATTAATTAATTAACCAATTCAAATAATTAACTAAAAATTACGGGTTTTACAACCTTCCCTCCTTAAGAAATTTTGTCCTCGAAATTTAAAAGATAAGGTTAGGAATTACCTCAGGTCTCAAACAAGTACGGATACTGCTACCGCATCTCATCTTCCCGCTCCCAGGTAGACTCGCCTGGGGAATCGTGCCTCCATATAACTCTGACTATGGGAGTCACCGAAGTCCTGGTCCTCTTCTCGCGTCTGTCCAAAATTGCTACAGGCTTCTCTGGTACTGTAAGACTGGGTCCAATCTCCAGCTCTGAATGATCCAAAATATGACTCGGATCCGGGATATAGCGTCTGAGCTGCGAAATATGGAAGACGTTGTGCACGCCCTCAAGATTAGCTGGTAGAGCTAACCGATACGCCACTTCACCAATTCGGCTCAAAACTTGAAATGGTCCGATATATCTGGGACTCAGCTTCCTAGCTCTGCCAAATCTGATAGTTCCTCTGGTAGGAGAAATCTTCACAAAGATACTATCTCCTTCTTCAAATTCCAATGGTCGACGACTGCTATCAGCCCAATGCTTCTATCTGTCTTGGGCGATCCTGAGCTTGTCTCTGATCACCTTCACCTTTTCTGCTGCGTAAGTCACCATCTCTGGCCCCAGTAGTACTCTTTCTCCTACGTCGTCCCATGCAAGTGGGGTACGGCAACGACGTCCATAAAGAGCTTCAAATGGGGTCATACCAATGCTAGCTTGGTAACTGTTATTGTAGGAGAATTCCACTAAATGCAAGTGATCCTCCCAAGACCCTCCAAATTCCAAGACGCAAGATCTCAGTATATCTTCTAGCGTCTGGATAGTCCTCTCAGATTGTCCGTCAGTTTGGGGATGATAGGCTGTGCTGAACTTCAGTTTTGTTCCCAAGCTGTCATGCAAACTCTTCCAAAAATGTGAGGTAAATCTAGTATCTCGGTCAGATACAATACTTACCGTTACTCCATGAATCCGGTAGATGTGTCGCATGTACAGTGCCGCCAACTTCTCGGTGGATAAACCAACCTTGAAGGGAATAAAGTGTGCCGACTTAGTCAGTCGGTCCACAATAACCCAAATGGCGTCCTTCCCTCCTTGGGATCGAGGCAGTCCTAACACAAAGTCCATTGTTATATGCTCCCACTTCTACTCCGGAATGTCCAGCGGCTGTAGAAGTCCTGCGGGTCTCTGTCTGCTAGCCTTCACTTGTTGGCAAATCAAGCATCTAGCCACAAATCTGGATACATCCTTCTTCATTCCATACCACCAAACGATGGTACGCATATCCCGATACATCTTATTAGCTCCAGGATGTATGGAATACTGTGACTGGTGCGCTTCTTGCATCAACTCATTCCTCAATTCGTCAGATGGTACACACAGCCTCGTACCATTCTTCAATTCTCCGTCACTGGCGATAGAGAAACCTTCAAGTGTTCCTGCCAGCACTTCATCTCTGAGTTTACAAAGTGTCTCGTCTTGAAATTGTGTCTCCTTGATTTTGTCCATCAAACTTGAACGCAATTGCAACTGCATCATAGTTGAGTCAGCTCCAGGTACATCAGCTTCTCGCCCCAGTTCTTTCATCTTCTCCTCAGGCAGTACAATCTCCAGACCAAGCTTCTCTATGTCCTCCAATAAGTGTCGCTCCTTGGTCAAGATCATCGCCACTGGGTATCGACTAAGTGCATCAGCAACCACATTAGCCTTACCCGGATGGTACTGCAGGTCGATGTCAAAATCTTTCATCAGTTCCAGCCACCTTCTTTGTCTCATGTTCAGCTCCTTCTGAGCGAAAACATATTTCAGACTTTTGTGATCTGTATATATTTCCACTCTCTCTCCATAGAGATAATGCTTCCATAGCTTCAATGCAAAGATAACTGCAGCAAGCTCCAGGTCATGTGTGGGATAATTCTTCTTATGGTTCCATAATTGCCTAGATGCGTAAGCAATCACTTTCCTATTTTATTGAAGAACGCAATCCAGTCCTTTTCCAGAGACATCGCTGTAGATTGAGAAACCACCAGTTCCTGCGGGTAGCGCAAGGATTGGTGCAGTGGTAAGCCTCTTCTTCAGCTCCTCGAATGCAGCCTGGCAATCTTCCGTCCAGATGAACTCTTCATTCTTCCGAGTAAGCTTCGTCATTGGTTCAGCAATTCTGGCAAAATCCTTCACAAACTTTCGGTAATAGCCAGCCAATCCCAAGAAACTTCTGATCTCAGCAATTGAGCTTGGGATAGACCACTTCTCCATAGCATCTATCTTCTTAGGATCCACTGAAATTCCTTCTCCTGTGACAACATGGCCAAGAAAATCTACCTTGTCTAGAAAGAATTCACATTTGGATAGCTTACCATATAACTTTTCTTTCCTCAAAGTTCCCAGAACTTTCCTGAGGTGCTCTTCATGCTCCTCTTCAGTCTTCGAATAGATCAAAATGTCATCAATGAAGACAACAACAAATTGATCTAAGTATTCATGGAAAACCTTATTCATAAGGTTCATGAATACAGCAGGAGCATTCGTCAGTCCAAACAGCATGACCAAGAATTCAAACTGCCCATACTTGGTGTTGAACGCCGTCTTGGAAATGTCCTCTTTCCTGACCTTGATCTGATGGTAGCCGGATCTGAGGTCAATCTTCGAGAACACCTTGGCTCCACTGAATTGGTCAAATAGGTCATCGATCTGGGGCAAAGGGTACTTGTTCTTGATGGTGATATTATTCAGCGCCCGGTAGTCGATGCACATCCTCACAGTTCCGTCCTTCTTGGGAACAAATAAGACAGGTGCTCCCCAGGGTGAAGCTCCATCTCGGATAAATCCCAAAGCCTTCAGTTCATTGATCTGATCAGTCATCTCCTTGGCCTCCTTTGGGTTGACTCTGTAGCATCCCTTAGAAATAGGGAAAGAACCGGGGACTAGGTCAATGGTGAACTCTATGTCTCGGTCTGGGGGTAACCCGGGAAGACTATCAGGGAAGACATCCATAAATTCTGCTATGATAGGATGGGGAGGTCCGGATTCTTCTGTGATAGAGGTGTAGGTAACACACTCCATATCCTCCGGAGTTCGAGAGATTTCAAACTCTGGCTCTCCAGGTGGGCTGAAGACTACACATTCTTTGTGACAGTCTATCAGCGCATGCTGCTTACTCAACCAGTCCATCCCTAGGACTACATCATAGTTGGGTAAGGGCATCACAATCAAAGGTGCTATGAATTGGTGGCCTGATATGGTGATAGGGCAATTACAGGTCTCAGTGATGGGTAGGGGTCCTCCACCGGTCATTACTCTACATATCTTCTTGCTAAATCCCGTATCTATGTGGTGTACAGAGATGAATTTTGTGGATATGAAACTATGTGATGCTCCCGAATCAAATAAAGCTAAGGCAGGATAGGAATGTACATAAATGAAACCTGTAATGACATCAGCTGTAGGTTCCTGCTCTGGCTCTTGTTCCTCTGCTGCTAGGGCAAAAGCTCGCCCAGTTTTCTGTTGATGCTGTCCAAATTGTTGTTGCTGAGTGGGCAGAGGACCTTTCTGTTGAGTTGCTCCAGTCCGGTGTGCTGCCGAGGGACAGTCCTTCACTTGGTGGGTGAAAGACCCACAAACTAGGCAATGTCCTAGTCTCTTTCTGCAGATGTTTGCTTGATGCCCCGGCCTTTTGCAATAGTCGTAGACAGGGATCTGCCTTTGAGGTGCCCTATCATTGTTCCTTGTCTGCTGGTTCTGCTGCTGGTGGTGGGAAGGCCAGTTGTTGTTGTTGTTGTTGGGCCTCTTCTGATTACCCTGGAAGTTGTTAGTTCCAGGATAATCCCTCTTTGAGCGAGCGGGTTGGCTCTTCTCTATATCTTGAGCTCGCTCCAGAATCTTTTCATAGGTCTTAGCACCGTTTGAGATCACATGGGTGTGGATCTCTTCTCTCAGCCCATGTCTAAACCTTTCAGCACGATCATCAGGGTCAGCCACCAGGTTCTTGGCAAAACGGCTGAGTTGGCCGAATTCTGCCGTATATTCTCCAACAGTCATATTTCCTTACTTCAGGTTCTGAAATTGCCTCTCCATCTCCCGCAACTCTGATGTTGGGAAGAACTTTCTCTTGAACAACCTCTTGAAGGTGTCCCAGTCAAGCTGCCTATCCTGGAGTCGGGGTTCATTCCGATACCAGGTGCTTGCTACACTTTGCAGTTGGAGTCCCACTGCTTCAGCCTTGAGGTCTTCTGGAAGTCGAGCGACGCTTAGGAGACGCTCCATACTATCGAGCCATTCATCAGCATAGACGATTCTCTCGGTTCCCTTGAAGGGTCGAGGGTTCTGCTTCTTGAAACTCTTAATATCGCCCACCTTGGCAATATGATTCCCATTAATTTAAATGGCCTTAATATTACATAAATTAATCCTTAGATTTATGTTTACCTTGGCATGCCTTGGTTCCTGTTGAGATGCTTCTCCTCTCTCCAGTGCAGCCATTGCCACGCTATGGGCATTCTCCATGCCTTCTCTCATAATGGCCGTCTGCTCGCGATGAGCTTCAGCTTGAGTTTTCTGGGCTTCTAGCACTCCTCTCAGCAGACCTATGAGGTCGGTGGGGTCCACAGGTACCGGTGGGGCAGCTGGAGTGGGCAAAACCACAGGGGGCTGTATCTCCGTCTGGAAAGATGATGGGTCCGCCGTTGTACTATGGGGACGATCGGCCAGCTGCCGAGGTGTAGGATTCGGACTTGATTGGGGAGGTAGGGTATGATAGGATGAAGATACCCCATCGCCAGCAGGATTGGTATTGTCAGTGGCCATTCTATGGAAGGTTTAGGATATAAACATAAGCAAGGTAGCCTACCAATCTATAATCAAACAAAAATATTTACATATATAATTCGGACCTATTATTGTGACAAATCAATATTTTAGTGTTCTAATTGTCTCTAGATAGGTTTTCCTAAGTTGTTGATTAGACCTGCATGGGCCACCACTAAAAACATGTCACGACCCAGTCCCAATTACTTGGAACGAATCGGATCATGCCCAGCATGCACCGTTGATGAGACGGCGGCAGTAAGCTGTAACTTCTATATGCAGGTAATCAACAACTCAAAACTAAATTTGCCACAATATTTATTATTCGATAAAATTAAAAACTTGTTCAGTGCAAAGTACAAACATAAACCATCAACTCAAATAACATTGTTTTTAGACAAAACTAACAAATTGGAAAATAACATCTAAATAAAAGCAACATCCTCATCCAGTAAGCCATCCTCAGGAAGCACAGCAGGGTATAGCTCAGGGTCATAGTAGCTACTAATCAGTAGCTCTGCGTCCTCATAAGGACCTAAAAATATAGTCTCCAGTCAGGAGGGAGCAAAGTACAAATTCATGATATTTTAACAATTGAAATTAATAATAGAATTAAGCAATTTTAAACAATTTAAAATAAATGATTTTCCAACAGTTAAAATAGTGAAATATGAATAGGTAATGAATATGACCGAATTGGGTTTGTTACAGTAATATCCTAGTGATATGGTATGGCTTATCCCCGTATGTTTGAGGGGTAAGCTAATATAATCAGTTATACTATTGGATGTGGTCATATCCACTACACTACTCCCCCAGTCCCCAATAGTTACAGTAGTTACAGTCAATGTTCCGTGTTGTATCGTGGTTTAAACTTGTATTAAAACAATTATTAACTAATTGTAATCTACCACAAAAATGTACTTGCCTCAAAATGATTTGACTGGATGGGTCGATACGTCGGATTGGAAATTCAGATTCTTCCTTGAGATCCTACATTAGAAAACTTGTCTCAGAAAACTAAAGTTGCTAATGACGCTATACTAGTTGCAATCTCTAGTTGTGTCCTAGTCAATTTTAGTCTTTATTCAGCTAATACAATCAAAGCGCTATTTTATTAATGCGTTGCAATTAAAAAACATCAATTTATATTTAATTTCGAGAAAATTGTATTTATCAGTTTATTTGGAAAAACGTGGTATTTTATAATTATATAAATATAAAAACTAAGATTTTCCTTTTTAATGAGAAATACATGAATTTCTATTTTAAAATTACAACTTAATTTTCTAAGTGACAAAACATTAATTATTATATTCTTTTGAAAAATACAATAAATAATTATTTTATACTACGCTCCCACTACCAAAATTATCCAAAAAATAAAAGAAAAATAAAATAAAACCTAAGCTATTACAATCCCACAACCAGAATAGGCTTATGCCCTTACAAACCGATTACATGAATTTAAATAAGAAGAAAGTTTAGTTAGTCCAGAAAAATTATCCTACAATTAAATTTACAAAATAAAATAATAAACTAAATTGAATTTATTTTATGAGTCTCAGAATATTGGTCCACTCTTCAAAAATAGCTAATGCCTCAACGTCCGGGCGAGACCGGTTTCGTTTGCATTTAGCCGGGGTCCATTGACCAATAAGGTCGTCACCCAATAAATCCAAAAATAGTATTCTTTTTCGAAAATCATTTTAAAACTATATAATTAAATTTTTATAGAAATTTCGGCAGCATTCCCTCTATTTTCGGGATAACCCAAAACTGGGAAAA
Organism: Iris pallida; assembly: GCA_029216955.1. Taxonomy (NCBI): domain Eukaryota; kingdom Viridiplantae; phylum Streptophyta; class Magnoliopsida; order Asparagales; family Iridaceae; genus Iris; species Iris pallida. The sequence goes on from JANAVB010001597.1 coordinate 1,725,268, forward strand.
TTGCCAATCCAAACATCGATGACTGTCCCAAACCAGGGAACACCAATTCCAACCAAAATATAATAATAATAACCAGAACTTAAAATAATATCGAACCCGAAAATATCCACAGTAATTCTTTCGAGATTCGGAAAACCGAACTGAACTCAGAGAACCAACAGAATACTTAACCAAAGAATCATTCCAAAACTCACAGAACATTTCCGAACCGATTTCAGAAAATCTGAAAACCTCGCAAACCGAATTCCCAGGGAATTCTAGGACCAAAATATCATCACAGACCAAAACAGGGGACGAACTACTATGATTATTAGAGATTACCCAAATCCGTTGGTCGGTGAGCCGCGGGATAACTTGGGGACGGAAACGTCGGATCGGACAACGCCAAATCTACGCACAAAAATGCTGGACAGTAAATCGGGGACAGGGAATGTGCTGCACCGGATCTCGGGGTCGGCCGAGTGGGGCGGAGGATACTGTCGGGTCCAGATCTCGCCGGAGAACGCGGATCGAGGCACGGAAAATGTGGCGTCGGGCTGGAGGGGCTCGGCCAGGGATCGGCGCTCGAGCCGATGATGAGGGCACGACGACGGGAAGGGTCGCCGCTCAGAAACTCGAGCGCCGGACTAGGGTTCGGCCAGGAATGATGGCTAGGGCACGATTTGGGAAGAGTGGTAGGGATGATGGAGGTGGTGATGGATAGGGTTTAAATAGGAAGGAGTGTAGGGGTTACGAGAGGGGAAGAGTTGTCGGGAGGTTACGAACGGGAAGGGTCGGCTACGACCATGAATGAAAGGGAAGGGAAAGTCGACGGTTCTTAAGGAAGGGAAAGGAAAAGCTTTACTTTCCTTTACTGTGAAAGGAAAGTGAAGAAAGAGAAAAAAAATGTTTTAAATAGTTTATAAAGGATTTAAAAAGATTCCTTTTCTTTTCTTTTAACCAATAAAATAAATAAATATATATATAAAGGACTCCCGAATTAACTGAACTTGCGTTCAAGATGGGGTTCAGAACGAGAACTGGGTTCGGGTCTCGGGTCTAGACAGGTCAGGGCCAAAAATCAAAATCCAGAAAGATAATACTTTATTTTCTAAAAATATGGTTTTTCATAATTAACAGGTTTAATTAAATATTAAATATTATTTAACCTAACTAGAGTAAATTATAAACAAAATATTTAATTAATTAGAAAAATACGATTTTTTTGACAAAAATTTCCAGAATTAATTAATTAACCAATTCAAATAATTAACTAAAAATTACGGGTTTCACACAATGAAACATAGTTTTCTAAAATAAGTTTTGGAAATTTCTAATGCGACGCATTTTACCATTTTAAGTAATCGAAAATATTTATTATTTGAAAAAAACCAAGCTTCTAAAATAAATGTTTTACAAAAATATGTATCTTGCACATATTCGCACTCGACGAGGCATACAAAAATACAAACTCGTACGCGACCTATAATACGACTATGCGACGTACAATACAAGGCAAAAATTAAAACCAAATTTATAAATAAAAAAATTATAGTAAAAATTTAGGGGGTTTACAAAAAGAAAAGAAAAAAACAATGTGTGGTCGGCCACACCATGTGGGAACCGACCACAAATAAGCAAAGCAGCAGTAGCAGCATTCATGCGCCCATGCAAAGGGGCCGTACTCCCTCCCTCCTTCACATATACATATATATGGTTATATATATATATATATATATATATATATATATATATATATATATATATACAAGTTTTATTAAATCCAAACCCTAATCAATCTCTCCTTCCTCCCTCCTTCCTCCTCTCTCCTCCGCTCACCCCGTACTCCCTTTCCGGCGAGCACCTCTGCACCCAGCTACAGCAGCCCCGCCTCACGGTCGCCACCGCAACACCACCACCAACAACAAACGACAACAACAACAACAGAATTTAAAATCAAGGTACCCAACTTCCCCGTTCGATTACTCTCTCAATTCTATTTCGTTTTTAATTCCGTAAATTCGTATAGAAAGCCCACATGACCCTCTATCATCCCTTCAAATAGATTTATTTATTCTGTAATAAAGTCCAGGTTTAATTGGATTAAAAATCATGAAAAATTAATTTTTAAAATCTTAAAAACCCCGGTACGAGGTCCGTCCCGACAAACCGGATGACCCCGTCACAAACCGAGAGTACCGAAAGGTCCGTATCGACTTTGTGGACGTGTGGACTTTGACGGAATTCAAATTGGTTGCGTGTGCGCGACGAATTTGATCCGTATCCGTCGAATTTTCTCGTATCGGGCTTTTTCGAAATTTCTCAATTACTCTGTGTACACTCATCAAATCGTGACGAAACTTACGCCATTGACTCAAAATATTTTTCTGGTCCTGTGAGCCATGTTTCGTCCGATTCTGAGACCGTTGACCGGGACGCCATTTTGGCGGGCCCACAATCCCACTCAACGGGCGATTTTGTGCACAGCCCACCGGAATCCAAAATTGGACATACCGTTGGGTTCGTCTCATCAAAATAAATCTGTAGACATGTAGTTTGATGGCTTTAGAGACTGTAGGTTCTGGCACATTTTTCGGTGCAAAGTAGGTCTAACGGCGGATACCAGTTTGACCCAAAATTATCGTTTTGCCCCTGTGTCCAGAATTGGACTTATGGGTAGGCATTTTTAGCTAATTTGACCATTCTAAGAATGTTGGTAATGTCTGTTTCAGCGTTAGAAGACTGTTGTACGAGTTGACCATTCGTGGCTCATTGAGTGGGTTGTAGTTTCGATTTTTTCAGCTCAGGAAAACAGGCAAGTATATTCTCTGATAGTTTTCATTACTTTGATATCTACTATATCCGATTCAGTTATAGTATTATACTTGATTTTCGACACGAGGATACACAGACAAGTATACATTGAATCTCGTCATGAGATGTCATTTCCGGTTTACTTGGTATATGAGTACATTGTTCGATATTGTTTTCTGTACTTGTATAGACACCGATTTGGTAGTGGGCTGGCCCCCTGCTCTTCGAATCCTGTGTCATGACCTATCATGTCTGGATTCATTATACTACTCGGGGATGGGGAGTTATTAGAGGTTATGTGATCATTACCCCTACTTGTTTATTACTTGTGCATAGCTTCACCCTCACCACACGTAGGGTGTAGCCTGACCTTATATTACTTGTGCATAGCTTTCCATTTTGGCCGGCCTGATCCCTATACTATTATACTACCTATGCATAGCCGGTCAAATGGAACATCATGATCTTGACCCAAGCCAATCACATAACGCTCTAATATCTCATGGCACTTTATTTTTATGTTTTTATCTTACCACAGATTACCTTCCATTGTTTATATTCCAGTTTTATCTTATATCTCACACATGACATGATATCCAGTTCTCTTGTACCATTTTACTTTCAGTCTTAATATTTTATCTTGTATTTCATTATAATTGTCTCTTATAGTATTTGTCAATTCACATGGAACTGATGTTAGTATTTGTACTTGCTCATATCCTGATAGGATAACCCCCGTTATTTTTTAGAGGATTTAGATGCAGATTGCCCGACCTACTACGGGTTTGGCATAGATGGAGCCTACGACCAGGACCAACCTGTGGACCCGGTGTACGTAGAGGACGCACCGCCAGTAGTGACCTAGTTTACCTAGATTTTGTCTTGATTACATTCCAGTTTGATACTTTGAGACTTGTAGTATTTATTTTGGGATATTGTTTTATGTCTTGGTTTCTGAACTTGTGATTGCGACTCAGCGTTGTTTCAGACTATTTATCTCATCTTTATCTTTATCTTTATCTTTATCATCGTGCTTATCTTCCTTAGATTATGTGATTGAGTGGTGATTATATTCCTCCGTACGTAGATGACAGGTTATACTTTTGTGTCTAAGATTCTATATATTCTAGATGACCTTTACAGTATTCTACCGCCGATACTGCGGCGTAGGCTGGACGTACCCACGTGCTCGTACCCCTAAACAGGGTGCGGGTCGTGACACATTTTTATGGTGGCCCATGCAGGTCGAGTTTATCACTTCGGTTACGTTACTGTACCGATGTGAGCCTGCACATAGGATTAGAGTTTACGATCTCATCCACAAGCTTGACCTCTTTTCTTGGCTTCAAATTCTGAACTCTCGTTTGCCTTCCTTGATTTGCATCTTGCTTGATTCCGTCCTACCGTGAATTCTTATTTTTCGTGGTTAGTGACAGCTAGGAAGATGACTACACTAGTATATACTCATTGGTCAAACATATGGCTAGAGTGATTACATTGACACTTGGAATACATTGAGACCTTAACTAAGTTATAAAGGCATTTTCTAAAAATGTGATTTAATGGTTAGCAATTTAAGTTGGGATATTACCAAAGAAAGTTTAACCTTGAGAGTTCTAAGTAGAAATCACCGGAGGATTGATAGAATCTTATTTGATACTGTAGGAAAATAGTTAGAACCTATATACAACTGATTTAAGAAATTGAGTTGATTTTGAGGTTTGATATTCATGAATTATTGGATTATAGTTATACATCTTTGAGCGGATATAAAGTTGGTTTGGAAATGATCTTAAGATTGTAAAAGTGGCAGTATGAATTATTTAAATTGAGTCGTACAAGTTGCGATTAATATGTTTATCAAATTTCAAATTTTAAGTGGAAGTAATGATATTGAAATATTGGTTTAAAATAATTGGAAGATATGAATACGATTTTTGAGGAAAATTTCAAATTTGAATTCGTATCCTTTGATTGAAGATTTACAAACTATTTAGATTTTGGGTTTAAAAGTTGTGATTATGTTTGCATGACTTAGAAGTAGAAGTTATGGTTGGTGAGTGCGTTAAAATATTGAGCTGTAAATTTTAGATTGATCGTGATATGCTAAGGGTTCATCTAGAGGATTATTTGAGAAAGTTTTGGATTTTAAAGTTATGAAGTAATATAGAAATTTTTATGGATTCATGACTCATGAACTCTTGAGTTTAAAAGTCGGAGTGAAAAATGTTAAATTGTGGAAAAGATAGTAGTAACGTGATGAAAGTTCATTGAAGATATATGGAAGGGATTAAACTTTTAATCATGATTAAATTAGATGGCTTGGAGTGAATACAAATTAAGGTAGTTCATTTTTTAGAAATGTTATTAAGAACTTTCGGAAGAAAACCTGAATTAAAATTTTAACGGTAGCTGTCTCCAAGATAGCCCTAATAAGTTAGAAGTATTCCATGCTAAATGTCATGTCACTCATGACCATGATGGTAGTATATACACAAGCATTGTTAGTCATATATCAAACTATGTGACTGTATCTCAACCTTGACTTACTCGACCTTTCCTCAAATCTAGAACTTTTATTGTGACCTTCTAACCGTTTGCAATTTGAATAGCGATTTGATTGCTCCTTAACCGTATCCATCTAGGAGACTATTTTCTCTCTAGAACTGTGACCCTAAATTATATTATTGGATTCCTTAATTAATTCTATTTCATGCTTTAACTTAATCTTCTTTATTTTTGTGCATTAATTATCACCTCGTGACTCCCACTTTCTATTTTAGATCTTTTGATGTCCCTTACCGTGACTTTGATATTCGTAGTATAACACTAGACTTTTCCTTCCAACAAATTTCATATGTAAGACCTAGACGAGCCCACCTTCATGTAGATATATCATGTCCCACTAAAACACGTCTCCTTGTACTCTATTTTTTATATGACTTTTTGGTCAAAATGACTAAACTATAACCTCTACCATAATACCAAAATACTTTTTGACTTCAATTAAGAAATCCAACCTTGACTCAACCCCTTCGACCCGATAGGTGAATATGTTCTACTAAATTCCTTAATGCTTAACTTTGTGCATTATCTTGATTGTTTGACCCATTGTCCCATCACACCACTAGTTTAATTCTTGTAAGTTGGGTAGAATACCTCATGGCCCAACCAAGCCTTTGTCCTTGTGACCCATGTTGATAAGTTTACTCAGACTATAAATCCAGAGGACCCTAACTTAGCTAGTCAACCAAGCCAACTGCACAGGCCCAAAGTTCGAGTGGAACTTAGATTTTAAAAGATCCCCTGGACTACTTAATTTCCTTTATCATTCTCCCTTACTTATATTTTGACTATCTTATGCTGCTAATTAGCCTCAGTTTTGCAAGGTTATTTCTTTACCAAGCTTGATCATGACATATTTTATTGGGTGCACCCACTAACATATTATCTAGTCAGAACTGGTGCATGATGGTCTGATCAACCTATTATACTTTGGTTCGCCTTCATATATTATTCTACGTAGATGGAGACATAGTTAAACTTGCCATAGAGTCTCATCCGCGACAGCCTTGGCAAATTCTCTTTTGAATTATTTTCGTCGCCTATGAACCTCGTATTCGTACTCAATAGCCTCGTCTTTGAAACCTTATTGTTCTTGTCTTTCACTTATTTTAGAAAGACAATGCACTGTACTTGATAGATCGATCCAAGGTATCACCTTTAGTTGTCTTATCAGTTATATATACACGAAATGTAGATAACCACCGACCGACTCATGTGGCTATATCCTCGCCTTTAACTACTCCTCATTTCCTTAACCCTAGAATGGTTATCGAGCATTTCCAATTATTCTTGAGCACTCGAGAATGATTCTAATCGTTCACTTAAATCAAACTCTCAACCAAGATGATTAGTATCCAGTTTTCTCTCAAGGAACCATATATCCCAAATGTCTAATTATCCTCTTTGATCTACTAAATTTCTCATTATTTTTATTCGGGTTATCAAATTTTGTCACCTTCATTAACAACCCTTATTCCATACCATAACCCTGATGTATTTTCGGATATACCGAGTTCACAATTTTTTTAATGCATGTTTGTATTGAACGTTGTTTCTTCGCCTTATCCAAATTTAATCACATTTCGACATTGATGAACTCCATCTATCTCCCGACCCAACCTATATTTTTCCTAAATTTCGAGGATAAAATTCTTGTAAGTTGGGTAGGATGTAAAACCCCTAAATTTTTTAAAAAATTTTATTATTTTTTATTATTTAAAAGGACTTAAAAATAAATTTATGCAATTTATGATTTTTTTATTAGAAATGACCTTAGCCATTGTTGAATTTTGGAGCACAAGACTACCATAAATTTTGGCACGGAAGATGTAGCAGTGTGCCTTGACTAGTGTACTAGCCATGCCGGGGGAAGCCTAGCCATAGTTCTGTCCAAACTAGGAAAACCAGACGAAGTTGTGAATTAACTCATTTAAATTATTTTAATTAAATTATTTTTTTTTATATATTGATTTTTAGATGACCCGGTTTGTCCAATTCAGCCTGAACTGGACCCGAACCAAATTTAAGTCCACGTAAGCATGTGGTGGGACCAAGGTGGCCATGTAGACATATTTTATGTACGTAAAAATATTTCCTAAATTATTTTAGAATTTTATGTGAAATTTCTAATTATTTAACTATTGTACAATTATTGGTATTTTATTATTAAATAATATTTTGCAATATTTTGTATAATTTTCTGGACCCGGATAAGGGTGTGTGGTATAAGTCCACCCATTGGGATGATTTTATTATTTTATTATTACTTAAGTTATTTTGTGGAGATTAAATAAATATGTTCATTCTATTTAAATATTATTATTATTTTGAGTTGGTTTATTGTGAATGGAATTTATGTATATATGTAGATATATTTATATATATTAAATATTTAGATATGTGACATTTAAAGTGTTGTTTGGTTTTAAATAGATTTTTGGATATATATATATATATATATATATATATATATATATATATATATATATATATATATATATATATATATATATATATAGAAAGATTTGAAAAGAAAAGAAAAAACAATGTGTGGTCGTCCCCACCATGTGGGAACCGACCACAAATAAGCAAAGCAGCAGCAGCAGCATTCATGCGCCCATGCAAAGGGGCCGCACCAAGTTTTATTAAATCCAAACCCTAATCAATCTCTCCTTCCTCCCTCCTTCCTCCTCTCTCCTCCGCTCACCCCGTACTCCTTTTCCGGCGAGCACCTCCGCGCCTAGCCACAGCAGCCCCGCCTCACGGTCGCCACGGCAACACCACCAACAACAACAAACGACAACAACAACAACAGAATTTAAAATCAAGGTACCCAACTTTCCCGTTCGATTACTCTCTCAATTCTATTTCGTTTTTAATTCCATAAATTCGTATAGAAAGCCCACATGACCCTCTATCATCCCCTTTGAATAGATTTATTTATTCTGCAATAAATTCCAGGATTAATTGGATTAAAAATCACGAAAAATAAGTTTTTCAAAACCTTAAAAACCCCGGTACGAGGTCCGTCCCGAAAAACCGGATGACCTCCTCACAAACCGAGAGTACCGAAAGGTCCGTATCGACTTTGTGGATGTGCGGGCTTTGACGGAATTCAAATTGGTTGCGTGTGCGCGACGAATTTGATCCGTATCCGTCGAATTTTTTCGTATCGGGCTTTTTCGAAATTTCTCAATTACTTTGTGCACACTCATCAAATCGCGACGAAACTTGCGCCATTGGACTCCAAATATTTTTCTGGTCCTGTGAGCCAAGTTTGGTTCGATTCTGAGATCGTTGACCGGGATGCCATTTTAGCGGGCCCATAATCCCACTCAACGGGCGATTTTGTGCACGGTCCACCGGAATCCAAAATTGGACATACCGTTGGGTTCGTCTCATCAAAATAAATTCGTAGACATGTAGATTGATGACTTTAGAGACTGTAGGTTTTGGCACGTTTTTCGGTGCAAAGTGGGTCTAACGGCGGACACCATTTTGACCCAAAATTACTGTTTTGCTCCTGTGTCCAGAATTGGACTTATTGGTAGGCGTTTCTAGCTAATTTGACCATTTTGAGAACGTTGGTAATATCTGTTTCAGCGTTAGGTGACTGTTGTACGAGTTGACCGTTCGTGGCTCATTGAGTGGGTTGTAGTTTCGATTTTCTCAGCTCAGGAAAACAGGCAAGTATATTCTCTGATAGTTTTCATTGCTTTGATATCTACTATATCCGATTCAGTTGTAGTGTTATACTTGATTCTCGACACGAGGATACATGGACTAGTATACATTGAATCTCGTCATAAAATGTCATTCCCGGTTTACCTGGTATATGAGTACATTGTTCGATATTATTTCCTGTACTTGTATAGACACCGATTTGGGAGTGGACTGGCCCCCTGTAATGCTCCAGTCCCAAAATACATAGGACTAGGAACGTAGACATGCTAGTTGTATTCATACGAAGTACATAGGCCTCGTATGGATACATAAGTTGTAAAATACAGTAGAACCACAACAAACTAATCTCATCCACAAAATGAAAGAATAAAAGATGTCATATAATCAACTATGAACTGTCATTGGTACATGTAGTTGGGCAGAGACAAATCTACTACCAACTATGAAAAGAAATACATAATAAAAGAAAGATTTGGCGAGCGAAGCGAAGACAATCTAAGTGCAATCATCCTCGAAGAAATAGAGATGATCATGGCCACAGCTAGAACACCTGTGAAAGATAAGAACACACACCTGTCACGATAACCAGGTCCTCAGAGGGACATAACAAGACATATAATAACATGCCATAAACTGAATATAGTTAGCTCAACAGAAAATTTGCATATGTCTAAACAGATAAAGGTCCTTAACCATTCTATGTGTAATCATGCACTTTGAAGACAACGTCCCACACAAGGGCTTCCGAGACTAGAAATACGGCGCGTTAGCGTTTCAACCGAGGCACTAGTGGCATCTAGAGGAAAATAAATAAATGCACGGCACACTAGTCTCTCGGGTGAGTCACTAACGGCAGCTAGAGGAAAGTAAATGCATGACACATTTGTGTTTCAACCGAGGCACTAGTGGCATCTAGAGAAAAGTAAATAAATGTACGGCACACTAGCTCTTGGCTGAGTCACAAATGGCAGCTAGAGGAAAGTAAATGTGTGAAAGCCCCTGCGCCTAATAACTGTCTTTCCCTCCCCAAGCACTACTCGTGCTGAATCTACACCACGATATTTCTAATAACCGCTAAGTCTCCTAGGCAATTATATTAGCAGTTATATCCTAACGCTCGTCCTGTACGCACCGATGTACGGTCGGTACGCAGGTTCGAATCTATATGAGACACATGACATCGTAGCACATAGGTGTCGGGCCAATGAATGCGGCACAAACAAAGGTGGTCCCTTAACTCTAGGCCAAATGCATAAAGTATAATAATTTGCAACTACATATGGTTTTGAAAGAATAACTTATAAGAAGTAAAACATGCATGATATTGAGCAAGAAATTAAACAGTAAAGGCAAGGTGTCTTGCCTTGAAGGACGTCTGGTGTGCTGCGATGATCAAGGTAGCACGAACTGCGACTTCGGTGCAACAACTACACAAGGGGACCTCTGATGGTGGCATGGACTGTTCCATTGGGTCCATAATATTCAAATTGGTTAGGGATGATATAAGGTAAGTACAAAATGTACGGGGGATAGGAATGACAGGATTGGTCATGGTCACGGTGATAATCGAAGGAATTTGAATAAATCATATAAATATGATTTTAGAAAAATATATATAATCCATGAAAACTAAATTTTATAACCCAAAATATTTTAGATATATATAAAAAAAATCTATAACTTAATTTCTAATATGAAAACTATCTTTTTGTTAGTCGAAATATTTTAAGTAACTATTTGAAAATCTAGAAATATTTTGTAAAATATTTAAACTATATTTTTATTTAGTCAATATACCTTTATATAAATGCTTTGGGGATCTATAAATATTATTTTTAGGCAAAATTTTTTTGGCATGTATGTATACATATTTAGGTCAAAACTATATTTGGAGAATATCTAGAAACACTATAAATATATTTTGTTAAGTCAAAAGCCATATTTAAAATATCTTAGAAATTATGCAATAATAATATAGTAACAAAATTCACTACTGTTTACAAAACATGTAGTATATTAATTTATAAAATACAATTTTATACTTATATACTTATACATATACTTAATTACCTATTATTCATATATGGGCCAAAGAGAAAAAAATAAATGAATAAATAAATTAAAGTCGGCCTGGCCCAACCGATAGGGTCCGACCCATTGCTTATAGCAGTGGTCTTCTCCCTTCTGGAGATAGAGGAAATTACGGGAAGGGTTGTGAAGTCGAAGAAGAAGACGTAGGAGGAGGGGGAGGGTTCTCGGAGAAAGCGTAAGGGAGAGAGGTCGGGGAAGAGGGGATCGCGGAGAGAGGCGAGAGAGTGGGAGAGAGAGGAGCGCGGGTGAGAGGAGAGGAAAGGGAGCTCATGATCGGCGGGGCGCTGGTTACCAGGGGGTTTCCGGCGGTGAGGGGAGGGCGGGGGTTCGTCCCCAGCGACTTCCGGCGAGGCGGCCGCGGAAAGCCACGGTGGAGGTGGGGCGCTCAACTGAGGGTGCTACGGCGCGGACGGACCTCGCCGGTCGGAGGCCAAGGTGCGGAGTAGGCCGAGGAAGGTTGAGGGCAGGTCTCGCGCGGCGGCGGACGACAGCTCCGGCCGGCGGAGATAGGTAAGGTGGTGGTGGTTCTCTTTTTCTTTTGTAATTTTTGTGTGGGTTATGGTCGTGTTTGGGGATTGGCCGTGGTGGTGGTGTCAGCGGTATGCTGCGGTGGTGGCTGGGTTTGGCCGAGGCATGGTCGGGTTGGCCGGGACGGTAGGAGGCGAGGTAGCGATGGCTGGGTTAGGGATTTTGTGGCGTCGATGATTGTCGTCGGGTTGACCGGGTTCAGACGGGGTTGGGCTGCACTAGGATTGACGGGCTGTATGGAGGCAGGGTGCTGTGACAGGAGACGGGGGTCGACTGTGGCAGTGGTGGCGAACGGAAGATGGAGACGGTGGCTGACAGAGGGCTGAGGGTTTGTGTAGGATTAGGTTTAGGAATCATGTCCAAGTGTCGGACATGGAGATTAGGTTGGAAAGAATTTGGTGTACTTGTCCGGTATGTCGGACACAAAAAAGACGATATACATATAAAAATAAGGATAGTGGAAGACACCCGGGGTCGGACCCGAGGCCGTCACGGCTGACACGAGGATGGATGGAACACCGACACGAAGCACGCCTATTTGTGGTGGAATAATTTGTGGAGAATAATTGTGGAGAAATAATGGATGAGAACCTCTCCTTATATAGGAGGTGGGAATTCCCACTTGGATAAGGATTTGGATGATTCAAATCCCCGTTAGATAATTCATCTATTTAATTAAATCAATCCAATAATTTCAAATCCAAATCTAAATAAATTTAAATATAATTAAATCACACCCTTTAGTTTAAAATCAAATAAGATAAATCAACTTTTAAACATAGATATTAATTTAACTATTTAAATAAATCCATAAAATCAAATCAAGATTTAAATTGCCACAATAATTTCAAAACATGTTTTCCAAAATATTAATAATAATAATTTCGAAAGTTACATTATTATTATTTAAAAATAAACTAATAAATAATTACAAAATATATATGTATGCACAAATAATCTTTACATAAATATACTTTTCTAGTATACCATATAAGAATATTATTTATTATTATGACTGCATAGATGAAAGGCTTTTCATAAATAAAATCATAAACTTGGAAGTTTGATACGATAGCTAAAAATAATTATTATATATATTATTTTGAAAAAAAATAGAAAAAAATGTTTTTGTAAAAATATGTACGCTCGCACATATTCGCACTCGTCGAGCAATTACGAAAAAAACGAAATTTTGCGCGCGACGTACAATACATAAAAAAAATCAATACCAAATTTATTTTTAAAAAATATATAGTAGAAATTTAGGGGTTTTACATCCTACCCAACTTAAAAGAATTTCGTCCTCAAAATTAAGAATTATTAGGGGGTGAGAAGGCACAAGGGGATATTGGTAATGAATACGATCAAGTCGCTGGACGAGGCAAAGAAACGACGTTCAATGCAAACATGCATTAGAGAATCGCGATTTAAAGTCAGAGGGAAAATGATTAGGGTTAAAGTTTAATCAAGATAATATGCAATAAAGAATTGTACGGTATCAAGAGGAATAACTTAGAGACCTTTAAGATATGGTTTCTTGGGAGTAGGTTGAGGGCACGATTAGGAGAACGATTAGATTCACTCCTAATTTAAGTGATTAGGAGGTCATGATAGTAAATATAGGGCCGAGGAAAAGAACGAGTAGTTTAGGACAAAGGTATAGCAACTTTGAGTGGTGATGGTCATAATTGGTAGGATAGCTGGAGGAAATTCAAGTACAAGTGCCTTCGTCCTTCCAAAATCGGTGAAGGCGAAAGCGATATAAGGAGTTCAAATGATGACATTATCAATTACGAATACGTGGTTCAAAGGCAGCCGTATAAATTTCAAAAGAATCGTCAAGACAGTTGTGGATGAGATTCTAAGGGGTAAGTTTAACTATGTTCCATCCACGTAGAATAATAGACAAAAGCGAACCAAAGTGCACTTGATTGATCAGACCATTATGCACCGGTTCTGATTAGACAATATGTTAGTGAGCGGCCGCTCAATATCATATGTCTTGATCAAGCTCGATAAAGAATTAGCTTGCAAATACTAGGCTATATTAGCATCATTAGTCTAGATAGTAGAACATATACACGATGGTAGATGAAATAAAAACAAATATGAATAGTCTAAGAGTCATAAGGATCTAAGTCTTGTTTATTCCTATACCATCATTCTACGGTCTTATTGACCAAGGCTTGGTTGACCAAATGGGTTAAATTCTTCTAGTCTCTATAGTCTATATAATACTATTTGTATTCTCTTTAGCAGTCAAGGGTGTGTCAGGCTGTGGGGTATTCTACCCAACCTAAAAGGGTGTTTGGGACATCTAACTAGTAGGGTCAATCTCTAGCAAGCACGAAGGGAAGATAAGAATAATGATAGAAAGAATCAAGCAAGATGCAGTCAATGAGTCGAACGATAGTTCGAATATGGGATCGAGGAAAAAGGTCAAGTATGTGGATAAGATCCTAGACTTCTAATCCTATTCGCAGGCTTGCTTGGTACGGTAAAGTAACCAAACAATTTATCTTGACCTGCATGGGCCACCACAAAAATATGTAACGCCCCAGTCCTAAAATACGTAGGACTAGGAACGTAGACATGCCAACTGTATTCATACGAAGTACATAGGCCTCGTATGGATACATAAGCTGTAAAATACAGTAGAACCACAACAAACTAATCTCATCCACAAAATGAAAGAATAAAAGATGTCATATAATCAACTACGAACTGTCATTGGTACATGTAGTTAGGCGGAGACAAATCCACTACCAACTATGAAAAGAAATACATAATAAAAGAAAGATTTTGGCGAGCGAAGCGAAGACGATCTAAGTGCAATCATCATCGAAGAAATAGAGATGATCATGGCCACAGCTAGAATACCTGTGAAAGACAAGAACAGACACCTGGAGAGATAACCAGGTCCTAAGAGGGACGTAACAAGACACATAATATCATGCCATAAACTGAATATAGTTAGCTCAACAGAAAATTTGTATATGTCTAAACAGATAAAGGTCCTTAACCATTCTATGTGTAATCATGCACTTTGAAGACAACGTTCCACACAAGGGCTTCCGAGACTAGAAACACGGCGCGTTAGCGTTTCAACCGAGACACTAGTGGCATCTAGAGAAAAATAAATAAATGCACGGCACACTAGTCTCTCGGGTGAGTCACTAACGGCAGCTAGAGGAAAGTAAATACACAGCACATTTGTGTTTCAACCGAGGCACTAGTGGCATCTAGAGAAAAGTAAATAAATGTACGGCACACTAGCTCTCGGCTGAGTCACAAATAGCAGCTAGAGGAAAGTAAATGTGTGAAATCCCCTGCGCCTACTGTCTTCCCCTCCCTATGCACTACTCGTGCTGAATCCACACCACGATATTTCTAATAACCGCTAAGTCTCCTAGGCAATTATATTAGCAGTTATATCCTAACGCTCGTCCTGTACGCACCGATGTACGGTCGGTACGCAGGTCCGAATCTATATAAGACACATGACATTGTAGCACACAGGTGTCGGGCCAATGAATGCGGCACAAACGAAGGTGGTCCCTTAGCTCTAGGCCAAATGCATAAAGTATAATAATTTGCAACTACATATGGTTTTGAAAGAATAATTTATAAGAAATAAAACATGCATGATATTGAGCAAAAAATTAAACAGTAAAGGCAAGGTGTCTTGCCTGGTAGGACGTCTGGTGTGCTGTGATGATCAAGGTGGCACGAACTGCGACTTCGGTGCAACAACTACACAAGGGGACCTCTGATGGTGGCATGGACTGTTCTATTGGGTCCATAATATTCAAATTGGTTAGGGATGATATAAGGAAAGTACAAAATGTACGGGGGATAGGAATGACGGGATTGGGCATGGTCACGGTGATAATCGAAGGAATTTGAATAAATCATATATATATGATTTTAGAAAAATATATATAATCCATGAAAACTAAATTTTATAACCCAAAATATTTTAGATATATATAAAAAATCTAGAACTTAATTTCTAATATGAAAACTATCTTTTTGTTAGTCGAAATATTTTAAGTAACTATTTGAAAATCTAGAAATATTTGTAAAATATTTAAACTATATTTTTATTTAGTCAATATACCTTTATATAAATGCTTTGGGGATCTATAAATATTATTTTTAGGCAAATTTTTTTGGCATGTATGTATACATATTTAGGTCAAACTATATTTGGAGAATATCTAAAACACTATAAATATATTTTGTTAAGTCAAAAGCCATATTTAAAATATCTTAGAAATTATGCAATAATAATATAGTAACAAAATTCACTATTGTTTACAAAACATGTAGTATATTAATTTATAAAATACAATTTTATACTTATATACTTATACATATACTTAATTACCTACTATTCATATATGGGCCAAAGAGAAAAAAAATAAATGAATAAATAAATTAAAGTCGGCCTGGCCCAACCGATAGGGTCCGACCCATTGCTTATAGCAGTGGTCTTCTCCCTTCTGGAGATAGAGAAAATTACGGGAAGGGTTGTGAAGTCGAAGAAGAAGACATAGGAGGAGGGGGAGGGTTCTCGGAGAAAGCGGAAGGGAGAGAGGTCAGGGAAGAGGGGATCGCGGAGAGAGGCGAGAGAGTGGGAGAGAGAGGAGCGCGGAAGAGAGGAGAGGAAAGGGAGCTCGTGATCGGCGGGGCGCTGGTTACCAGGGGGTTTCTGGCGGTGAGGGGAGAGCGGGGGTTCGTCCCCAGCGACTTCCGGCGAGGCGGTCGCGAAAAGCCACATTGGAGGTGGGGCGCTCAACTGAGGGTGCTACGACGCGGATGGACCTCGCAGGTCGGAGGCCAAGGTGCGGAGTAGGCCGAGGAAGGTTGAGGGCAGGTCTCGCGCGGCGGCGAACGATAGCTCCGGCCGGCGGAGATAGGTAAGGTGGTGGTGGTTCTCTTTTTCTTTTGTAATTTTTTTGTGGGTTATGGTCGTGTTTGGGGATTGGCCGTGGTAGTGGTGTCAGCGGTATGCTGCGGTGGTCGCTGGGTTTGGCCGAGGCTTGGTCGGGTTGGCTGGGACGGTAGGAGGCGAGGTGGCGATGGCTGGGTTAGGGATTTTGTTGTGCCGGTGATTGGTGCCGGGTTGACGGGGTTCAGACGGGGTCGGGCTACACTAGGATTAACGGGCGGTGTGGAGGCGGTGTGCTGTGACAGGAGACGGGGGTCGACTGTGGCAGTGGTGGCAAACGGAAGATGGAGACGGTGGCTGACAGAGGGCTGAGGGTTTATGTAGGATTAGGTTTAGGAATCGTATCCAAGTGTCGGACACGGAGATTAGGTTGGAAAGAATTTGGTGTACGTGTTCGGTATGTCGGACACAAAGAAGACAATGTACATGTAAAAATAAGGATAGTGGAAGACACCCGGGGTCGGACCCGAGGCCGTCACGGCTGACACGATGATGGATGGAACACCGACACGAGGCACGCCTATTTGTGGTGGAATAATTTGTGGAGAATAATTGTGGAGAAATAATGGGTGAGTACCTCTCCTTATATAGGAGGTGGAAATTCCCACTTGGATAAGGATTTGGATGATTCAAATTCCTGTTAGATAATTCATCTATTTAATTAAAGCAATCCAATAATTTCAAATCCAAATCTAAATAAATTTAAATATAATTAAATCACACCCTTTAGTTTAAAATCAAATAAGATAAATCAACTTTTAAATATAGATATTAATTTAACTATTTAAATAAATCCATAAAATCAAATCAAGATTTAAATTGCCACAATAATTTTAAAATATGTTTTCCAAAATATTAATAATAATAATTTCGAAAATTACATTATTATTTAAAAATAAACTAATAAATAATTACGAAATATATATGTATGCACAAATAATCTTTACATAAATATACTTTTCTAGTATACCATATAAAAATATTATTTATTATTATGACTGCATAGATGAAAGGCTTTTCATAAATAAAATCATAAACTTGAAAGTTTGGTACGATAGCTAAAAATAATTATTATATATATTATTTTGAAAAAAAATAGAAAAAAAATGTTTTTGTAAAAATATGTACGCTCGCACATATTCGCACTCGTCGAGCAATTACGAAAAAATGAAATTTCGCGCACGACGTACATACATAAAAAAATCAATACCAAATTTATTTTTAAAAAAATATATAGTAGAAATTTAGGGGTTTTACACCCCCTGCTCTTCGAATCCCGTGTCATGACCTGTCATGTCTGGATTCATTATACTACTCGGAGATGGGAAGTTATTAGAGGTTTTGTGATCATTACCCCTACTTGTTTATTACTTGTGCATAGCTCCACCCTCACCACACGTAGGGTGTAGCCTGACCTTATATTACTTGTGCATAGCTTTCCATTTTGGCCGGCCTGATCCCTATACTATTATACTACCTGTGCATAGCCGGTCAAATGGAACAGCCTGATCTTGACCCAAGCCGATCACATAACGCTCTAATATCTCATGGCACTTTATTTTTATGTTTTCATCTTACCACAGATTACCTTCCATTGTTTATATTCCATTTTTATCTTATATCTCACACATGACATGATATCCAGTTCTCTTGTACCGTTTTACTTTCAATCTTGATATTTCATCTTGTATTTTATTATAATTGTCTCTTATAGTATTTGTCAATTCACATGGAACTGTTGTTAGTGTTTGTACTTGCTCATATGCTGACAAGATAACCTTCGTTATTTTTCAGAGGATTTAGATGCAGATTGCCCGACCTACTACGGGTTTGTCATAGATGGAGCCTACGACCAGGACCAACCTGTGGACCCGGTGCACGTAGAGGACGCACCGCCAGTAGTGACCTAGTTTATCTAGATTTTGTCTTGATTACATTCCAGTTTGATACTTTGAGACTTGTAGTATTTATTTTGGGATATTGTTTTATGTATTGGTTTCTGAACTTGTGATTGCGACTCAGCGTTGTTTCAGACTATTTATCTCATCTTTATCTTTATCTTTGTCTTTATCATCGTGCTTATCTTCCTTAGATTATGTGATTGAGTGGTGATTATATTCCTCCATGCGGAGATGACAGGTTATACTATTGTGTCTTAGATTCTATATATTCTAGATGACCTTTACAGCATTCTACCATCGATACTGCGGCATAGGCTGGACGTACCCACGTGCTCGTGTCCTTAAACAGGGTGCGGGTCGTGACAGTAGATCGTCGTGTTAGCTTTTCAAAATTTCAAACGGATCGCGAATCAGAGTTCGAGATCTCCCGAAATCTCGAAAATCGTACGACGTGTCGAGTTTTAAACAACCAAGACTTAAATAATTCTCCAAAAATTCACAAGCAAAGTCTCAGCAAATAAAATATATTTTCTTAAAGCTTACCTTAAGACGAATCCAACAAAAAAAAAATCGCGAAAACGACGTCGGAGTTTTCCGCAATCACTCCGTGAAGTTGGAACTCTCCTAGGGATTATTCTCCTCAAAGTTGGCCAAGGGTTAATAGGGTTTTTGAAAAAACCCATATATCATATATATATAGGGCCGACAACAAATTTTGAGTTGGTGGCTTGCCATATGGCAGCATCTCGTACGTTTCGCCCAAAGTTGGACGGTTGGATGGCCACGCGACTAGCTGGAGTCGGCTAGAGCTGAACCTTCCAAATTAGGAAGCTTAATGAGTCAACTGCTGGTGCAGCTGACACTACTAAAATAACCCATTTTAGCGACGTCAGGAGACGTCGCTAAATAAGAAAAATACGTCGCTAAAACCTATTTGCGACATATTTAGCGACGAAAAACGGACGTCGCTTATAGTCAAGTCGCAGATGACACTTTAGTCGCCGAACGTCGCTATTTACGACGCAGAGTTCATTGTCGCTAGACGTCGCAAAAATGAGCGACAGATAGCGACGTATCACTACGTTGCCAACATTGCGACGTAAAGCGACCACTTGCGACGCTGTAAACTTTATATATGATGACATGGCATGGCAGCCACGTGGGCAACTTAGCGACGGCTACCGATAGATTTAGCAACGTATATTAGTGACGTCTAGTGACGTGACGTCACTATTTAGCGACGTATAGCGACTTCTACTTTCCGTCGCAGGACGTCGCAGAACGTCGCTATACGTCGTAGATATTATAAAAAAAATTTAAAAAAAATATAATTTATATTTTTGTTATGCTGTGTGTCTGTGTTTACAGTGTGTGTGAAGTGCAGTGTTCGAACCATCGACAGTTTTGCTTACTGTTCTATGTTTTATCTTGGATAGAAAGAGCAACAGTTCAGGGTGCACTTCTCAGAGCTTCCTCTTCACGTCCTTCACCTTCTCGGAAACCTTTACGACGTCCCGAGAAAGTAAAGGACGTGAAAATGAACCTCTCAGAAGTGCACCCTGAACTGTTGCTATTTCTATCCAAGATAACACATACAACAGTAATCGAAACTGTCGATGGTTTCGAACACTGCATTTCACATTCACTGTAAATACAGACACACATCATAACAAAAATACACAATATATTTTTTTAAAATTTCGGCAGCACCTCCTTTGTATATCAGATCATCGCTTATAACCCAGCATAGGTATATTTGTCATCCCCGTCGCAGATATCACAAAGTAAATATCACAATAAAAACAGGAGGCAGTACAAAGTAAATATCACAGACACACATCCTCACAAACATCCAATAGAGTCAAATAAAAATAGAAGATGATAAAAAGTCTCCCACCAAGTGTATAAACAACAGTGTATGAATAAACAATTTGCCCATAGGGCCAATACATACAAGTCATAAAAAAACTAATAAAATTACTGCGGACCCCTGCAGCGCAACTGGGATAGAATGTAGTCATACTGCTCCTGGGTGAGCTGTACCGTAGGGGCAGTTGGAGGCAGTGCAATGTCTGGAGTCGGCGTCGGAGGCAGTGCAGTGTCTGGAGTCGGTGCCGTCGATGG
The DNA here is from genome assembly GCA_029216955.1 of Iris pallida. Classification (NCBI taxonomy): domain Eukaryota; kingdom Viridiplantae; phylum Streptophyta; class Magnoliopsida; order Asparagales; family Iridaceae; genus Iris; species Iris pallida. Next base: position 1,745,908 of record JANAVB010001597.1, read on the forward strand.
ACCGGGAGGACGTATCTGCTCCAGCTCTCGCAGTCGCTCACCATGCGCAGCAAGGGTACTCACCACCCTCTTAGTACTCGCCTCAAGCGAAGCCGAAACCTGAGTGAGTGAGGCAGACATGCTCCTCTGCGATCCCTCCAGCTCGACCTGTCTATGCTCTGTGCGCTGCGTAGACTCGGTGAGCGTCTGCAAGCTGGCAGCTGTAGCCTGATGCAGACTCATCAGCTCCTGTATACTGCGCTCGACCGCATCAAATCGTCCGGTGACGATCGGAGGGTCGGATCGTCGCTCGACCGCATCAAAAATCTGCTGCTGCAACTCGCGATGCAGCTCCTCGATCTGACGAAGGATATTCCCAACTCGTGACGACGCCTGCGAAGCCGGAGACTGCGCACTGACAGAGGGGGCCCGGGATGACTCCGAAGCCAAATACGCGCCGTAGGATCCCGTACCGTAGTACGTACCCTTCTGAAGACCGCCAACGGCGGTCATCCAGAGCTCGTCCTGCGATGGAGCTGTAGGCGGCTGGGAGGAACTACCAGCCCCTCCCTCTGCTGGCGCACTAGCAGCAGCAGCCGCCTCCTGCTGTAGCCGAACAAACTCGGCCTAGAACATGTTTGCTAATGTGTAAGTATTTGCTAAAGTCTATATTGATATCTATTTTCATGTTTTCTAAGTTATAGTAAATTAATATAAAGAATAGAACGTACATATGCCTACGTCGCCCTCTCATCAATGAACTCCCCAGCCCTCCGATGTGTGACCATGAAGACGGTCACCATGTTCGGGTCCTCACCCTTTTTTACCTGTTAAAATATATTATCTATTATTAGTATTAAACATTCTATATCGAACTATATATAAATTAAAGTCCGTCATAGGAAACGTACCAGACGACAAAAATGCTCCGTCATCGGAATGGAGCCACCACACCACTTACCAGCGCTCGACCGCGCCATCTTGGCCTTCTCAGATCGCTCCTGGTACTTGGGCTCGCTGAATCTAGCCTTCATCGCAGCCCACTGATCTGGCGTGATCCAACCATGGATCGGACGTCCGGCACGATCACGACGCTTCTGGTCGTCGATCGCATCACGGATGAGCTTGGCTGCGACGGCAAAAAATTGGCCCTCAATCCTCGCCGCCCGGTGTGGTGGATAGAAATAGGTCCTCTACAAGAAGTAAAATACAAAAGTTGTATAATATACACAAATGATTATTAAAATTTAAAAATAAATATTTTTTTACCTTGAAGTGGGCGAACCAAAAGGCCTTCCTATCTGCGGGAGCATCTGAGTAGTTGAGCTAAGGCCCACCATAGTTCTGCCTCAGAAATAGCCCCAGCTGTCTCTGTACTACAGAAGGCCGATATCTATACAATAAAAAAATTTCATGAATATATATGTACATATAATCATTTGAGAAATATATATTAATTAATTAACTTACTTTATAGGCCCGTCCGTCCAAATCTCCATACGCATCTCGCCCGGGGGAGCGCATGGAGGGTCGCTCTCACCTCCTGCCTGGGCAGGTTCAGTCTGATCGTCGGCCTCCATATGCTCGGCGTTGGCTTCCCCCATAGAGCCGTCGACAGGAGGAATGCTGGACGGGATATCAGGGATGCTGGACACGGGATCAGAAAGGCTGGACGACGAGGGAGGACTCTGCAACCTGCTGGAACTGCCCTGTCCCGGTAATAGACCGGGAATAGAATGGTACACTGGCGTACTCGGAGATGAGGATGAGGGTACGGAACTGCCCCCTCCATCCCTAGGCCGAGGCTGACTGGACTGCCTAATATAATATCCTCCGCGTCGTCCTCCTGGTCTAGTCATACCTGATAATAACATATGACAATAAAACAAAAATACATATTTATATGATAGACATCACATATTTTTGAAAAATATCATGGTCACAGATAAAAGTGTCACTAAAGTGTCACAGATTTATTATTACAAAAATACATATTTATATGATAGACATCACAGATTTTAATCCTCTTCTGAAAATTCATCTAGTTCGTTTAGCTCATCTTCTTCTTCTTCTTCTTCTTCTTCCTCCTCTACATCTTCACTTTTATCTGCATCTTTCTCTTCAGATAATTCTACTTCTTCTACACAATTAGATGTGTAATGAGGAACTTCCGTCGTGTCCACTTCTATAATATTTGTTACAAGAGGTAGTTCATCCTGTTGATAAGCTATATCGTCAACCTTAAAGGTATTTCTAGCTTTGGTCTTGCATACTGCCCACCAGTCCGACCTTGTTGTTCCCCGTTTAGGATAACTTGTGAAGTACACGAGCTGAGCCTGACTTGATAGGACAAATGGTTCATAGGCTTGATATCGACGCCGATAGTTTATATCAACAAGACCGTGCTTGTCTACTTTCCAACCCTGACCTTCAATCGGATCGAACCAATCACACCTGAATAACACAATCTTAGCAGGCTCTATTCTATAACTATATGTCAGCTCCACGATCTCCCGTAGCACGCCATAGAAATCGTTGCCCGCATCAACATCTTTGTAGTTCGAAGATCTGATACACAAACAGCTGTTTTTGGTGGAGTCGAGATCCACAAAGTTGTCTCTGATCGGGCAAGTTGTTGACTTGAACCTAAACCCATTAACACAGTAGCTTGGCCATATTTTTGCAGCATAAATTGGTCCCTTGGCTAGCGTTCTAATAGACTCATTCTCAAGTCTTGCGTATGGACGATCGACCTAAATACCACGAAAGAAGCAATTAAGCTCATTCTAAATCAAGTGCATATACAGAAAGGTAATTACAGAGTTCTCAAGTCTTACATATGCACTCAACCATTATGGAAAATAACGTCTCATTTCTTGTTCTAGTTCTTCTTCTGTTATGTGTGGCCTACCTGACCTCACATCATCATTAAATATGCTGAAAACAACATCGTGCAATTAATATAATAGTATTATTCTCAACACTATTAAAATAATGTAGACGTATTATTTACTTACCCCTCCAGTTTCTCTACTTCCTCCTCGTCGCAGTTGAGTAATACATACACCTGAGCAGCCCTTAGCTCATCATCGTTCAGATATCTCTTTTTTATTTTACCCGATGGCTTTCCTGGAGCATTGAATACCTTCAGTATTGTATCATTACTTTCATGATCTCCGTCGTCGTTTCTGGAAGCTCTCGTTCTATTAGTTGTAACATGAGGCTTGAAATACATCGAACAAAAGTTTGTAATCTCCTCGAGAACATAGGCTTCACAAATAGAACCCTCGACCCGTGCCTTATTTTTCACCTTTCTTTTTAGGTGATTCAAATGTCGCTCGAACGGGTACATCCATCGATTTTCGATGGGTCCACCAACACGTGCCTCATAGGATAGATGAATCGGCAAATGCTCCATAGAGTCGAAGAATCCAGGAGGAAACACCCTCTCTAGCTTACATAGTGTTACCGCAATGTCCTTCTCTTGCTTTTCTAGACGATCAACGAGCAATTTCTTAGAACAAAGATCCCTGAAGAATATGCTAAGCTTCGTCAATGGATCCCAAACTGCCTGCGGTAAGAATTCCCGAAATACAATCGGAATTAACCTTTCCATGAATACGTGACAGTCGTGGCTCTTCATACCCGTCAATTTGTTTTCCTTCGGATCGACACATCTTCTCAGATTTGACACATATCCGTCTGGAAATTTTAGGCACTGGATCCACCGAGAAAGTCTCACTTTATTCTCCTTGTCCAGCGAGAAAATTGACTTCGGCAGGAACTGTTTTCCATTCTGCTGTATCAAATGCAACGCAGGGCGTTTGCATATTTCTTCTAAGTCCAACCTGGCCTTGGGATTGTCTTTCGTTTTTTCCTTTACGTCTATCACAGTATTAATTATGTTATCAAACACATTCTTCTCAATATGCATGACATCAAGATTATGTCTGATCAGATTGGTACTCCAGTATGGCAGATCCCAGAATATGCTCCTCTTTGTCCAGTTATGATCTCTACCAAATCCATCGCACTTGTACCCAGTTGTAGGATCTTCGATAGCACTTGGAAAATCTTTAACCTCCTCCCATATCGTGGCTCTGCACCACCTTGGCGGTGGATCACCCTTCTCTACAACGCCGGCACGGAATGCATTCCTGTTCCTTCTGAACGGATGATCTTTTGGCAGAAATTGCCGATGACAATCAAAGAAGCACGGTTTTCCTCCGTGTTTCAAGCGGAAAGCCTTACTATGGTCCACGCAATACGGACATGAGAGACGGCCATGAGTGCTCCATCCAGATAACATTCTATAGGCCGGAAAGTCGTTGATGGTCCACATAAGGGTTGCCTTCATCTGAAAATTCTGCTTCCTGGAAACATCGTACGTGTTAGCGCCTACTTTCCATAACTGATTCAACTCATCTATCAAAGGCTGTAAGTACACGTCAATGTTTCTCTTGGGATTGTTCGGACCAGGAATTATAACGGTTAGAAACATGTACTGAGTCTTCATGCACATCCAAGGCGGTAGGTTATACGGAGTGACAGTCACAGGCCAGCACGAATACTGGGATCCCGAAAGACCAAAAGGAGTAAAACCGTCAGAAGATAGTCCCAACCTGACATTACGCGGATCTGAAGCAAAATCAGGATACACTCGATCAAAGTGCTTCCACGCTTCTCCATCGGATGGGTGATCCGACACTCCTTCAATCTGTTCTCGCATGTGCCAACTCATATTTTCGGCCGTCTCTTTCACCATAAATAATCTTTGCAACCGCGGCGTTAAAGGCAAGTAGTGCATTGAATCGGTCGGTCTTCTTGCACCGGTAGACCTTCCTGTACTAGTTGTCTTATAGCGATCAGCACCACAAAATCTGCACACATCTGCGTCCTTGTCGTCTTTGTAGTACAGCATGCACCCATTGCGACAGAAATCGATTTTCTCGTATCCCATCCAGAGCGATCTCACCATCCTCTTAGACCGGTAGAAGTCTTTAGGCAACTTAGCACCCGCCGGCAAGATCTCTATAATCAACTCCAATACTCGGTTGTAGCATTCTTGCGACATGTTAAAATCTGACTTAATGCTCAACAGTCTTGTAACTACCTCCAACGGTGAATGATCCTCACAACCAGGATACAATGGAGTCCTTGTATTCTCCAGCAACTCCATGAACTGTGCAGCATCGGCGTTCGGTGCCTCCTCAAGTGCATCATGAACGAAACTAGGCCCCGCAGCGTCAAAAACCATGTTCACGCACCCATCGTCGTATGCATGATTATCTGAAACAAAATTAGGTCCCGCATGCATATACGGCTCAACGTAAGGCTCCGGCTCTGATGCTAAAGACACAAGTTCTCCGTGTGCGGTCCACTGATAGTAATTAGGCGTGAAACCCCTTGAGTACAAATGATATGTCACTTCCACTTCTGGATAATATTTCACGTTATGACATTTCACACACGGACACTTAATTTTGGTGCCGTCCATGTACTGAGGGAAAGCCTTAGCAAACTGCAGGAACTGCTCTACTTTCGCTATGTATTCATCCCGCACACCACACATATCATCAGGACGACGATTGTACATCCATGAACGATTCCGCAAGTAGTAATTCATATCCATTTGGAAATAATTCTGCAAAGATGGACACACATTATCCAACAGGCACAAATTAGTATATTATGTCTTATTATGGGACACACATTAGTAGCAGACAGTTACTAATAACAATGATATACAATCTAGGTCAAACTAAGTTGTACTAAGTCAAACAAGGTCAAGCTAAGTCAAACAAGGTCAAACAAGGTCAAGGGTTGACCTACAGTTGACTTTGTCAACTCTTAGTCCAATCTAGGTCAGATGTTGACTCTACTTTGACTTTTAGTCAAAATAGTCAACCTTGGTCAAACAAGGTCAAATCTAAGTCAAATATCCTATTTCTGGTCATTACCTACCAAGGTACCCTTTACCTTATCGCTAATATCTAAACAATGCTAATCATGAACTGTACACTACTACCTAACATTCACATGAACTATCTATCTCAAACTCTCTATCATAACTAATTAATTAATATCCTACTTTAACATCTAATAACTCTCATATTCCTGCAACTAAAAGGCAAATTAAACCATGGTATATACATGGTTTAAAGTATCGGCCGATATCGATCCGATACGGCCGATACCGATACGGTTTGGCATGTTCCGATCCGATACAGACCGATACCAAATATTGACCGATACCGACATTGGGGGTCTTTGTTCCGGTCAATTCGGCAAAACCAATCGGTAAGGGTGACTACTATTTCATATAATTTCAAAACTACTAAGAAATAACGCTAAAATACTTAAAATTATGCCTAAATGTATAAAATATATGTTTTTAAATGTAAATAATTTATTAATAATTATTTGTTTTCCGATACCAAAGTCCGATACTCCGATACGATACCGCCGATACTACCGATATCGTCGATACCAATACTCATAGGAATAGTCCGATACCGATTCCGATACCGATATTGTGAACCTTGGTGTATATACATTGTATACATATATATTTATATATGTATTTGTGTGTATGTAAGTGTGTGAGTATATATATACATGTATACATATGTATTTGTGTGTGTATGTAAGTGTGTGAGTATATATGTATTTGTGTGTGTATGTAAGTGTGTGAGTATATATACATGTATATACATTGTATACATATAGTCCGATATCGATTCCTGCACCCTCCCCTGCCCCCCTCCCCCTACCCCTGCACCCACCCCAACCCTCCCCTGCCCCCCTCCCCCTACCCCTGCACCCACCCCAACCCTCCCCTGCCCCCCTGCCCCCTCCCCTGCCCCCTCCCCCTACCCCTGCACCCACCCCAACCCTCCCCTGCCCCCCCTCCCCCCTCCCCCCTCCCCTGCCCTCCCTCTTCATACCCCTGCACCCACCCCTGCACCCTCCCCTGCCCCCATCCCCCTACCCCTGCACCCACCCCAACCCTCCCCTGTCCCCCTCCCCCTACCCCTGCACCCACCCCAACCCTCCCCTGCCCCCCTCCCCCTACCCCTGCACCCACCCCAACCCTCCCCTGCCCCCCTCTCCATACCCCTGCACCCACCCCAACCCTCCCCTGCCCCCCTCCCCCTGCACCCACCCCAACCATGCCCCCCTCCCCCTACCCCTGCACCCCCGGGTACCCCCACCCCTCCCTCCACCCCTCGACAGTAAGACCCCCCACCCCCTGCACCCACCCCCACCCCTCTCTCCCCCCTCGACAGAAAGACCACCCCAGCTAGGGTTAGGGTTCTCGTGTCCGTGTCTGTGTCTAGATAACTAGGGCTAGGGTTAGGGTTTACCTGAGGAGGGTGGCTTCGTCGGAGGATGGAGGCGGTAAGGAGGGTGGCTTCGTCGGAGGAGGAAGGCAGCGAGAAAGGCTCCTTCGTCGGAGAAGGGAGACTGGTCGCCGGAGGGAGGGGTCAACGGGCGAGCGGGGTCGCCGGGGGGAGAAGGGGGAGGGTGTCGCCGGAGGGAGGGGTCGCCGGAGGGGAGGGTTCGCCAGGGGGAGAGGGGAGAGCAGGAAGAAAAATTTTGGGTGAAAATTTTGTGATTTCGATCGGGCCAGGAACCCTATATGAAATAAAACAGCGACGCATAAATTATACGTCGCTAAACGTTGCAATATAGCGACGTAAAATGGACGTCCGTCGCAAAATGTCACCCATCAGCGACGTAACTTATACTACGTCGCTGAACGTCGCTACACAGCGACGGACAGCGACGTGTAGCACAAGAAGTCGCTATAGGTAATTATCAGCGACGGGTATTTCCGCCGTCGCTAATATACGTCGCTATTTTAGCATATTTTAGTAATGTGATAGCTGGGCACACCCGTTCGGCCCAAATGGCTGACGTGTGGGCCCTGCTGCGCTGACAGGGTATTGACTGGGTAATTTAATTATAAAAATTGATTTAAAATCAGTTTAACTCCAAAAACTCTAAATAAATCCCTAAAAATTCCTAAAAATTCTATAAAATTATTATTTCTAACACTCTAAAACCTAAATAAAAATAGTGGGTCTCAAAATAGCCTCAAATGGCCCTATAGTAAATCTTGCAAGCTTTAAAAATACTAAACTTTAATAAACAAATATCTAAAAATTTCCAAATTTTATAGAAAAAATAGAAAATAACTAAATAATACTTACTTAAGCTCTCTAGGGGCCATATGACCTTAAGATGGTCATAATTCTCCTATGACCTCATAATAACCATAGAAGTTAATCATAACCAAATAAAAAAAATCCCTAAATTGCTAATCTGGAAGTAGATGTCACAATCAATATAGTTGTCATTAACTTATTTTGATCGATGGACATTCGATATCTTGACATGGGGAGAAACATACATATAATAAGGAGCCCGTAAACATAATTTGGAATTATGAAGGTAGTGCAACAATAGCTCTTTAGTGGACCGAGCTATTGTTAACATGCCTGGATTGTGTGTTTGGGTTGAACAAAGGATAACTAGATCTGTTAGGAGATCTAATCCTAATTTTTCCTTATGGTCCCTATTGTAGGAATATTACAAGGCCGATAACCAATAGAAAACTCTCAAATTGCATATGTTAGTAATTAGGATTATGACAATCCTATTTAGATAATATATCAAGCTGTACTTATTGCTTGACCGTGATTAATGGACGGAGTCCATTTTCTATTCTTGTCTTGTCTTGTTCCTGTCTTATCAATGTTCTACTTGCGCCGTTGAATGCTGAGAGGCTAAGTTCTGTTCGGGAGACAGTGTTTAACCCCGGTTCTTGCTTGTTTACGGTTTGTGTATTGGATCAAGAGTAGTCTATATGTTTTCTAGTTATTCGTCGCCCTATCCTCTACTCACGTTATATTCCTGTCTACTTTGCATGATCTTGTACATGTTCACATATTCCTATTTACTCACATGTTTCTATTTTTTTCATGTTTCCTTGGATACTTTACTTTATTCTTGGTTGTACATATTATCTTTTCATTCCATTTTTATTACGCTTACATACTGGTTTTTTAGTTCATAGTTGGCTTCCTTTGTGGTACTTGCTATGTGGGGTCTGACCCCTCTGGTTTGTTTAGCCAAATATGGTAGCATAATCGAAGGATTTACTGTACCTCATACTTGATGGTGACCACCCGGAGCACCATAGTACTTAAGTGGTTGTTCTTTCTTTTACCCACTATTTTTTGCGATATTTACCCACCGAGCACGTGTTTAGCTCGTGTTTTGGACCTTAACATCCAGCCTACTGGCTTGACATGATTTTTTGTATATTATAGATTGTAGCTAAAGCTGATAATATATGACTATTACTCTTGCTACTTCTTCAATTTGTATTACTGGCTTCATAATTATCTACATACTATAGTTTGGGATGCTTTACTATTTTATATGTCTGATGATCATACATCTTGTACTTTACTTATTTGCTTGCGATTGAGACACCTATGATTGTTTGGCCTAGTTATAACTGTTGGATTGTAGTAGTAGCCACTATGTCTATACATCCGTGACATTATCTCGGGGTACTGGTGTACTCTGGTATATATAGCTGGCTTAGCTCCGCTTCGCTCTCGAGTATTCTAGTTATAGGACGTGACAATATCCGTGGCGAATAAAGGCCAAAATCGACGTAAATAGTATATGTGCAACAATATTTCCAAAAGACATGCTCTGCATCTTCAACAGAAGAAAATATGTAAGTACGAAACTGAAGACTAAAACTATAAGTCTTAGGGCTGCCAAAATTTTATTAGCAGTCCTTACTACAATGAGGGCTGCCAAAATTTTTGCAGGCCTAAGACTGACAATTTTGATTTATGCAAAATTTTAAAGATTCAATGGAGAAATAAATTGCCAAAACTTCTTTAGGAGGTCTCAAAAATACGAGATAATCTATTCGATAAGCCGATAACTTCATCGAATGGATTCTTTATCACCCTTTCTACATTATTGGGAGCCAGTTTCATTGGAGAATGACCAAAGGTTTGAGAAGCTTCATCATAAAAAATTGGAGAATACACGGTTGGAGATTCTTTGAAGAAACGTTAGAGATTCATTGGGTGTGATCGATGAAGATTTGTTATGGTTTATGGGGGCCACAAGAATATTATTATTTTAGGGTTTAGGGATTTGGGAAAAGAAGAAGAAGACGGATGAAAAAGAGATTTTTTTTTCTTTTATACTTTTGTTTCTGTTGCCCCTAACCAACAAAAAATTAAGGATATTTTGGTAATTAATTTTTTTTAACATTTGTATCGCCTTATAGTAAATTGTGTAGTGTCCTTAACATTTGCCAAACTAATTTGTCATACTCAAAAGTAATTTTTCATTAGAAAGAAATCGTAAAAACTTAGCATTTTTTGTATAAATACGTTGACGATTTGGACATCTCCACCATTTTTTCACAAACTTGAGATGCTCCAAACAAATTAACCAAAATTTAATACTAGCTTTTTAAAAGATAAGTAGAAGCCGTCATGATCCAAAAACCCAGCTTTAGGGTCTGCTTGAATTGATGGTTAAGAGAGAAAAAAATTCAAACCATTCCTGGTTTGAGGGCTGGAGTTTAGGAGGAAAGGTTATAGAGGGTTTGTTTCTCTTTTGTCTATTTTTTCAATTCCAAAATCGGAGGGTTAACGAGGAGGATGGAGAGATTTTGTTTAAAAAGTCATAAATACCCCTTGTTAAATATCATGATTTTTTTTACATTTTTTTGATTTCAACATGCTGCTCTGTAATTTTCTCATTTGTGAAGGTATTTTGACAAGTTCTAATTAAAATTTCAATCAAATTTAATTTTATGACATATGTAGTAAGGATATTTTGGTAATTATTGTATTCTTATTAATTCTTTCTCACTAAAAGCATCCGATGCATGCAAGAGTAATTAAACATATTCCATTTCACTCTCACCCCAATCCAAAGAAGGTTATATGTAGGAAAATTCTATTGGCACCTCAAATTTTACTTGAGAGCAACCGATTTTTTTAAATTTATTTACAAGTTTGCCACTCCAATTTTTACTTGAGAGCAGCCCACATATTTGGACTTGGACTGCCAATAAAGTTGACAGTCCTAACATAAAGTGGGACTGGCAACTTTGTTGCAGTCCTACTTTATGTTACGACTGCCAACTTTATGTTAGAACAGTCCTAAAAGGTTTGGGTAGTTTGGGTTTGGACTGTCAACAAAGTTGGCAGTACAAACATAAAGTAGGATTGCCAACTTTGTGGATAATCCTACTTTATGTTAGGATTCGTTGGCAGTCCTAAAGCGGCTTGGACAGTCCAAAGTAAAATTGGAACTGTCCAAAATAAAAATTATACTAAATTGGACTGTCCTGAAGTAAGAATTATCCTTAAATAAGAACTGTCCTGGAGTAAAATGTGGAATGCCTATCAAATTTGCCTATATGTATTGACTATGCTCCTTCCCGTTTAATACACATTCTATTTAACTCTTACTCCAATACAAAGAAAGATAAGGGTTTTTCTAAGGGCACCACCAAGTTTACTTGGGGGCAGCCCAAGCCGGTGCAACTTTTGCTGGGGGCACCCATAATTTGCTTGGGGACAGCCCAAAAATTAGGGCAGAGGAATTAGGGCAGAGGGAGACGAGCGGACGACGGAGGCGCCAAGCGCGGCGGGGGAGGGCGTCGAGGGCGAGGTCGGGGCGGCGGAGGGCGTCGAGGTGGGCTGCTCTCCTTCTCAAATCGAGGAAGAGGCGTCGAGGTCGGGGCGACGGAGGGCGTCGAGGTGGGCTGTCCCCAAGCCTCCCTCCGCCTCGTCCCCCGCGTGGCCGCGCGGCCACGCCCCGACCGCAGTTGAGGAAGGGGTGGCCCATGTCGACGAAGACTTCCACCTTCGGCGAGCCGATCAGTCCTCCGGTCAAGCTGCTCCTCGGCATTTCCTTCTTCTTCTTCTTCTTCTTCCTGAAGCGGTCGGGGTCGGGGACGCGGGGGAAGAGGCGGAGGGAGGCACGGGGGGAGCAGGAGAAGGAGAGCAGGAGAGGAAGAGGGGCGGGGCGTGGCCGCGCGGGAGGAGCCGAGCTCGTATCATCTTCGTCGACGCGGACTGCAGGTAAGTTGGCAGTCTTCCTTTCTGTTAGGACTGCCAACAAGGTAGCAGTCCTAGGACTGCCAACTTGTTAGCAGTCCTCATTTATGTGAGGACTGCCAACTTGCTGGCAGTCCTAAGACTGCCACTTGGCAGTCCAACTTGCTGGAGAAAATTGGACTGCCCCCAAGTAAAAAAATGGGTGGCAAACTTGTAATTTTTTTTGAACATTTTTGGACTGTCCCCAAGTAAAAAATACGGTACCCTTAGAAAAAACCAAAGATAAACGTATTGATTATGCTCCTCTCCATTTAGCATTTTTTCACCCAGCCTCACTTAGGGGCTGTTTGGATCGCGGAGAGTGGAGTGAAAGTGGCACTTTCACATGAAAGTGATCGACCAGTTTGGCACTTGCAGCGTTTGGTTCACTGCAACAACTGAGCGGTAAGTGTCACATCGCGGAAGGTGGACAGTAACTCCTCTTTGGTTTTTTCCAAAGATCAGTTGCAGCCAAAAATGGGTGAAAGTGAGAGGGGAGTGGGCTGCAAGTGGTGAACGGGACCATTCCAACGGAGAGGCAGCGGGAGGAAGGGGAGGAGGCGGTGGAGGCAGCAGAGTGCGAGGAGGAGGCGGTGGAGGAGGAGGAGGAGGAGGAGGCAGTGGAGGAGGAGGAGGAGGAGGCGGTGGTGGAGGAGGAGGAGGAGGCGGCGGTGGAGGCGGTGGATGAGGAGGAGGCGGCGGTGGAGGCGGTGGATGAGGAGGAGGCGGCGGTGGAGGAGGAGAAGGCGGTGGAGGAGGAGGCGGAGGAGGAGGCGGCGGTGGAGGAGGAGGAGGAGGCGGTGGTGGAGGAGGAGGAGGAGGAGGAGGAGGAGGCGGAGGTGGAGGCGGTGGAGGAGGAGGCGGCGGTGGAGGAGGAGGAGGAGGCGGCGGTGGAGGAGGCCACCTCTTAAAAAAAATAATATGTGAGAAGAGAGAGAGAGAGGAGAGAGAGAGGGAATATATATTGGTTTATTTTAGAATTAATTAATTTGTGGTATTTTTTTTTGTTTAATTATGATAAATAATTTAATTATTGGGGGGTAACCATACCTAGGTTTACCACATCTCCAAAAAACTTCCACTTTCTACTTACATAACTATCCAAACACCAAACCAAATTTTTTCCCACTTGCAGCAGACAAAAAATATTCTATCCAAACACATTTTGGAAAGTGCCACTTGCTGCAAGTCCACGGAAACTCAACTTGCTGCAAGTGCCACTTTCACACTTTCAAAGAGTTACATCTATCCAAACAGCCCCTTAACTCTGATTTTTTTCCCCTCAATCCAAGCAGAGAGCAAGATCTAGGTAGAGGTTCTCGTCCCTTCTACAACCCTAACCCCAAACCGCATCCACTTAAAAAAGGAAATAAAAATGTCACGTCTATTGCTGAAAAAACCCTTCTTATTCCCCACATACTCATCACCATCATCATCAACCCTCTCACATTTTAGACGTCACTTCCGCTCCATGGCTCACTCCTCCTCCTCCTCCTCCTCCGACCCCTTTCAGAAGGTCCAGATCACTCGCGATGACACCGTCAGTCCCCTCTCTTCCTCTCGAAATGTATTGAGTTTCCATGGCGGAGGACTTCTATTAATTTCTATATTCCCTTTTTTTTCAATTTTTGTTTGGCAGACTTTCGACGCGTACGTTGTCGGCAAGGAGAACGCACCGGGGATCGTGGTGCTGCAGGAGTGGTGGGGGGTCGACTTCGAGGTCAAGAACCACGCCCAGACGATCGCCAAGCTCGGCACGGGCTACAGAGCTCTCATTCCAGAGTGACTTCTGATCTCCCTCTCTCTCTCTTGCTCAGCGTCGTTTTGATTTTCTTTTCTTTATTTTTGTTGTTGTGACAGTTTGTATCGGGGCAAGGTTGGTCTCGATGTCGCGGAGGCGCAGCACCTGATGGACGGCCTGGACTGGCAGGGCGCCGTCAAGGACATCGCCGCGTCCGTCCGCTGGCTCAAAGCCAACGGCTCACCGAAGGTGGTCCCCCATCTAATGATTCTTTTTTTTAAACATAGACACTTGTAAGACTTGATACAGACACAGACACGGCATATACTGGACGTGTCGGACGATTATATCGTTGTGTTACACGTGTACATTGCAGCATTTCATTGTGTTTCACCCGAAATTGCTGTTCGATCCACATGCTCTGCTTGCTACCAGTTAGAGTAGAAAGTGATTTTTATGCCTACACTGCCAATTAAGTACTAGCTTTTTTTTTTCCCTTTTCATTTGATTTTAATTCGGTACTGACCTAGGAAGCAGGGACATATCAAGAACTCCGAGCCAGTGTTTTAGCCGCGTTGTGTCGGGCACGTACAAGTCAAAGTGGGAATCCCGACATACGACATATACTACGACACACAATAGCTTTCCTACCGTCGCACCAAGCGACATGCACCTCTTTTTGTGACTCTCATCTTACACTTTAGTAAACCCTAAACCCTTTGTTTCCTCGATCATCCATCCTTTTTTTTTCCTCTTTCCTCTATGTGACTGAGATCCTTGCTTAGTTTCAAGATTGAGATTATCTTCCTCAATAGTGGGTGTTTGCTAGGGTGTTTTTGAAGTTTCTTCGAGAACAACTTACCAAATCTATCAATATCGTATCATCTGTAGATAATTTCTTAATAGCTATTTCTAAGTGAAGCGTAGAGTTTCTTGTTTTATCCATCTCTTAACCCAAGTTCCCATGATGAATGTTAGATATCAAGTAATTTGGTGCAATTTATGTTTCTAGCTTGTTAAAACACGAGTCTTTCAGGACAAATTCAAAACTCAAAAATATTTCAAATTAAGCTCCAACAGCTCCTAATATAGCAATAACATCGATCTAGATTTAGGACCTCCCAACAGATACCTTCTTACATGTCACAAGGCTAGCATACTTCTTCACAGGACGGTGGGTTCCTATAGCAAGTTAAGCAGAAGAAAGTGTTGCCTGCTTAGTATCATCAGATAGTTAGACTCCATTTTTAACATGCCTCATGTGTGCCAATTGGTTCCCATTAGCGCCACCTTTACATATCCAACGGAGAAAACATGAGTCATTGGAGGTTTCTATCATTCTACTTGCTGATTAGCAGTTGTTCTTAACGACTGCTTTCAGGACTCGATGGATGTTTGCACTAAGAAGATTTAAGGAGGCAACCCTCACAGCTATTTGTTTCAGTGGCAAATGCGTTAAACTGACGGACTAACTTGGATTGGGGAGGCTTAGGTTTGATGTTGTAGAGTAGTAGAATAGAAGCATTCTTGTCAGGAGACGAGTTCTTCACACCAAGGGAAACTGATGAACAGGCATCAGTTCAGTACTTTAGTTAGCAGTACAAAACTATTACCTGGACTTCTTAATTGTGCTTGGCCTACTTTCTAGGGACAAATTGACATTGACCTTTTTTTCTTTGACCTCTTTAAAACCTGTTTGTTTATTTTGGACTCTTGTTGACTTGTTCTACACCCTATTATAGACCGACTGCTACTTCCATTTAACCTGACAGTCCATCAATTCATCAATAGCAAATCCATCCAATCGATCCGACTGTTTCAGCTGGCTCTGTTTTGATTGTAACACTGAGATGTGTATGATTGGGGTATATTTCAGTAGACAAATTATTCTAACCCACTTGCAATTCAATCCAGGATCGATAAGGACTCAGTCCACCCACCCTGATCAGTTAGTGTTTTCTTTCAGTTATAGACGTCTGTCACTTGTTTTGTGCAGAAAAGACTCGGGAAAACACCATCTGGCGGAAGCCTTACGAATGAGTTCTGTTCTCCTTGATTCCATTGAAGTTCCTATGTGAAATGTCCTTGACCATCCACCCTAGTCTCTCTCTCTCTTTTGTTTCTTTTCCCTTCGTTAATAGAAACATTGTCGCGCAATGTAGAAATTGAGGTTGTTTTCCTCGAGGGTCCAGGTGTTCGTTTGCGAGCATCAGAAGCTTTCTAGAGAAGTACACACATCGATCAACAATTACATACCATTCAAAGGTGAGATATTTTCGGATTAGCAACCCTAAGCCTGGAACTCATTTTGGCTACTTCTTTGCCATTACTTGATGGTTATAGTTCATTGTGTTCTTTGATGCTAGATGCATAGATTGCTATGAAAGTGAGGTTTGTTGAGTCGGTAAATCATGTTTCTTTGTAGCTAACTAGCAAGAAACTCCACATGAAGCTCGCCAGAGAAGTTAGGCTACTATTGTGAATTAAAACCTCTAGACAAACATTTGATAATTAATAAAATACTGTTTCATATCAAGTTGAACTTATGAATAGAAACATCCGACATCGAATCAATCTCTTGAAAAAATTAATTGCGTTTACGTAGTCTATGAACACAATATGTAACAACATTGCAGAAAGGCTAATTCGCATTTAAATACAATGAAATGTCATTACTGTCCCCTATTATCACTATACCAAGATTTTTCTTTTGTTCACATTGTCACCCATCACAGAAACGCAACGCCGATCACTGGAGCCAACTACCTGATATGTGGATTGCAACTCAATTCTCAAAAAAAAGAATTATAATAGATAAAACTCCCGTCTGAAGTGTCCTTGACCATCCACCCTACTCTTCTTTTTGTTTGCTTCTTTTCCCTTCGTTAAAAGAAACATTGTTGCACAGTGTAGAAATTGAGATTGTTTTCCTCAAGGGTCCAGGTGTTCATTTGTGAGCGTCAGAAGCTTTCTAGAGAAGTACACACATCGATCAACAATCACATAACATTCGAAGATGAGATATTTTAAGATTAGTGGCCTTGACCCTGGAACTCGTTTTGGCCAATTCTCTGCCATTTCACGATCGTTATAGTTTATTGAGTTCTTTGATGCTAGATATATAGATTTCTATGGAAGTGAGGTTTGTTGATTCGTTAAATCATGTTTCATTGTAGCTAACTAGCAAGAAACTCCATAAGAAGCCCGCCAGAGATGGTTAGGCTACTATTGTAAATTTAAAACACTAGGCAAATATTTGATATTTAATAAAAATACAATTTCATAGCAAGTTGAACCTATGAATGGAAACATTAGACATCATATCAATCGCTTGAACAAAGTTAATTGTCTACATAGTCTATGAAGTATGAACACAAAATATTGTAACAGCTTTGCAGACATGCTAATTCACATTTAAATACCATGAATTGTCCTTATTGTCCTCTATTATCACTATACCATGAAATTTTTGGGTTCACATTGTGACACAACATGGAAACGCCGTTCGCTGGAGCCAACGACCCGATATGAGGACTTGCACCTCAATTCTCAAGAACAAGAATTATAATAAATAAAACAGAAATTTTCATATAGAGTGAAGAATTTTAACGTTATTGTGAAAAAAGTAATAAGTTTGGGGAATTTGCAATTGGGGTAACGAAACGACATCACTGGTGGCGTGTGTTGCGCGAGCGACCTATTCCCCCATCACACGCCATCACTCATGGAGTGTGGTGTGCCCCACTCAACCTATTCCCATCACACGCCATCACTCATGGAGTGTGCCCCCTCACACGCCATCACTCATGGAGTGTGGTATGCCCCACTCAACCTATTCCCCATCACACGCCATCACTCATGGAGTGTGGTGCGCCGCACTCCATCATTCATGGAGTGTAGAGTGTAGGGTGGGTGGTGGCACGCCATCACTCATGGAGTGTGGAGTGTGGGGTGGGTCCATGTGGGCTGGATCACATGTGATGTGGGGGTGGCACGCCATCACTCATGGAGTGTAGGGTGGCACGCCATCACTCATGGAGTGTGGGGTGGGTCCATGTGGGCTGGCACGCCATGGAGTGTCATTGGGCGCCGCACTCCATCAGTCATGTTGGCTGCACTCCGTGTCGTTGTGGTTGGCACGCCATCACTCATGGAGTGTGAGTGGTGACTAATGCAGTGTTGCACTAGTGGAGTGTCGTGTAGCCAACGGCTACGAACGGCTAGTGTCAGGATGTGCGCGCCACCATTGGTGGCGTGCTGACACACCAACGGCTACCCACAAACGGCTACATTTCAAATTCTCTTTTCTCCTCCTATTTATTGCAATGTTTAACACTCTCTCTCTACACAAACACATTACTCTTTCTCCTATCTCTCTCACAGAAGCACTTCTCTGAAGCTTGGAAGCTCCAACTCCTCACAGAAGCTAGTATCTCCCTCTTACAAGCTTCCAACTACTTACGGAAGCTAGTCTCTCCCTCTTACAAGCTTCCAACTCCTCACGGAAGCTAGTCTTTTCCTCTTACAAGCTCTCGCTCTCTATTAGATAAAAATTATCAAAGTTCTTTTTTTTTCTCATGGGTGATAATATTAAAATAGTATGCTCACATGGTGGTAGAGTAAATGGGTTAACTTACGAAGGAGGTGACACCCAATTTTTTACAACTTATCGTCATATTACTTTAGAAAATTTACTCAATTTAATTTCAGCGCATTTTTTTATTAATTATGAATTTATTTTAAAGTCTGTTTTTGGTTCCACATGTTTATTAATAGATGGTGAAGAAGTATGGAATTTTATTCTTGAGATTAATTCGCAATCACCTTATATTAGTTTATATGTTACTCAAGTTTCATCATTTGTTGATAGAACTAATGATGAATTTGTTTCTAATTACCTACATGTTAACACAGGTGCTAGTTCTTCTTCTCAAACAATTCCTCCCTTACTAGATGATGATGATGATGATGATGATGAGGACAATGAAAATAGTGACGATTTAATTGAAAATACTGGTTATGAGATAGATGATGATAATATTGATAATAATATTGATAATTCTAGTACTTCTGAATTATTTGTAGGGCAAAGATTCGACAGTCGTTCAAAATTTAGAAGTTTTATAAGTAGTTTAGCAATTCAGCATAATTTTAGTTGTTCAGCCAGTGCTATGAATAATTCCCATGAAATTATATATAATTGTGATAAACAGAATTGTCATTGGAGAGTATATGCCAAATCCATAGGAAAAGGACAAATAGTTAAAGTTAGTACACTAGAAAGTCGTCATTCTTGTTTAAGTGGACTTACGACAGGACGTCATCGACTAGTTACCGCTGCATGGGTTAAGACTAAAATAGTTGATTTAATTAGAGATAATCCGTCATATAGTGCATCACAAATTGTGAAGGATATATTTAGGGAACATCGTATACATATTACATACTCTAAAGCATGGAGAGTCCGAGAAATGGTATTACGTGAAATAAATGGTAGTTATGTTGAGGCATATGCTGGCCTTGAGGAGTATGGTTTTAGAATTATGGAGTCGAATCCAGGTAGTAGATGTTTTCTTAAGACTTCCGAAAGCAACAAATTTGAGAGAATGTTTATTTGCTTCAAGGCGTGCATTGATGGATTTTTAAGGGGTTGTTTACCTGTTATTAGCACTGATGCCACTTTTCTTTCATCCAAATATCAAGGTATTTTATTTATTGCTTGTGCTCATGATCCAAATTATCAATTGTATCCTATTGCTTATGCTGTTGCCGAAGGTGAGAATACTGATTCTTGGTCTTGGTTTTTAAATGCTCTTAGACTATCATTTGAAAGTTATTTTAATGATTGGAGTAGAATTGCATTCATATCTGACAAGCAAAAAGGATTAATACATGCTATGCGAGATATTTTTCCAGATTCTCCTCATTTTTTTTTGCATTCAACATTTTAAGCAGAATATGAAGTCTATTGTTAGAGAAAAAAAATTTCATCGATTGTTAGACTCGCTTGCTAGATCGTATAATGAAACAGATGCACAGTACTTATTCGAAATAATTAAAGCAGAGAACATAACGATGTACAATTGGCTTATTGGTACAAATGATGAAAATCGTCATTTTGCACATTGGATTACAGCATATGCTCCTTGTCCTAGATTAGATATTAACACTTCTAACCTTGCTGAATGTTTTAACAATTGGATTAAGAGTTTGCGTGATAAACCAATAACGACACTTCTCGATGGTATTAGAGCAAAGATTATAACACTTCATGACAAAAACAAGAATCATGCTCAAAATTTAGACACGAGTTATTGTCCAAAGATGTTAAAGACTATGTCATCTATTACCAACGAGAGACATCAACTTCAAATATTACGAATTGATAGTTATTTGTTTGAAATATTAGACCGTGCATCGAGTAGAACATATGTTGTACGGTTAGATGAAAGATCTTGTACATGTTTAAGGTGGTATCATACTTACATGCCATGTATACATGCATGTTTTGCTTGCCAATATTGCAGTCATGAGGTTGAACATTACTATCCGATAATATTTTCTACTGACAGGTTGAGAAGTGTGTACGAGCCACAGATGGAACCAATTCCAGTTCCTTACAACATTCAAGCGGTTTTGGTTAGGGGAGAAATTGGAGTTCCAGATGTCAGACGCAAAGCCGGAAGGCTGAAGAAAAATCGCATTAAACCACGTGAATCATCGACAAGAGAACTTCGCTGCGGCAATTGTGGTTTGATGGGACACAACAGAAGAAAATGCACAAGTCAACCACAATAGAACTTCTATTTTTCATTGTAGTACCAACATTCATGTCAACTTTTAAACATTACATAATAAAATTTTATTTCAATCATATCTGCGGGCCATTCGTTTGTAACGCCTTCGTTCTACCTGTCTAAGGCCAAGTCGGGTTCTTCTTTCATCTGTGGTCTCCTCCGCTCTTCTTTCATCCTCTTCCTCGACCTCCTGAGTAGGCACCGGGGCTGACGGGGACGTAAACAATTGTGAGTAGTACGACATGCCTTCAAACGAATGCGCTGTGGTAGTGTTGATTTGCTCAGTCGCGATGCGTTGATTATAGGGCTGAAAGGCTGAGGAAGAGCCCATGCCCACATACTGTTGACTGAGCCCTTCTCCAGCGTAGTGTGGGACAGTGTACTCTGCAGCGTAAGGCTGGCTAGGGTACTCTGGAGCGTACTGCTGGCTAGGGTACTCTGGATCGTACTGCTGGCTAGGGTACTCTGGAGCGTACTGCTGGCTGGTGCCCTCTCCATGGTGCTGCTGGCTGGTGCCCTCTCCATGGTACTGCTGGCTGGTGCCCTCTCCAGCAGCGCCCTCCTCGTCCTCTGGATCGTCCACCCTACGGCGTCGTGAATGTCTCAGGGGAACAGTGGCAGCCGGATAATCGGCTGGGATACGTGTATGCAATGGAGGCATATCAGGATCCCATCCAAGACTCAGTGAATCTACGCGAGTTAAAATATCTCGCATCCACTCCCGACCATGCGGCCACAAATAGCTCTGTGGTTCTTGGATATATTGTTGCCCCATAATAGCCTGAAATATAAAATATGCAAATTATAATTGTCATTATATATCTCTTGAGTTTAAATAGTGGTATAGTAGTAAAGTCCTACCGCTTCAGATATGTCATCAGCAAAAGCTCGCAGGGAAGATTTATCTACGGCTCTAGACTTGAACCGTGGCTCCTCGAATTTGTATGCTCTGTTGGTCATACGAGGCGCTCCCCACCATTGTCTATAAGCCAAATCACCTTCATCTGCATTTCGTAAAAATAATCATAAGACAAATGCTACCGGTCCAAATATACTAGTAAGTTAGAACTTACATTCATTAGGATGCATTATTCGGGGCAGTCCTGCCACACTACTATCCTGGAATCGTCTATACCAGGCGGCTCTAGCAGTATCGATTCTGTTTTTTTGCATTGGCTATTTCATAACTCATGGCAGGCGGATCATCCGGAATAATCTGCCTGCAACCGAATTGCCGGAGAACGCGATCTGCCGGATGATACATAGTGTAACGATCGTATATAATATATGATTTGTGTAGGCTCAAATCATATGACGTCCTTTTAATTTCTGGAGCATTTTCATCATCTGAGTATGGTATCCATACAACCTGTTGGATGACAATTTATACGAAAAATTTGTCATACTCTATTACATGAATTGGCAATTGTAGTTTAAAACGCTCTAAAATTCCAAGCGGAAATGAATTGACAATTGCGTACTTACCTCATTCCACGGTACTATATCAAATTCTCCCCTGTAGATTGAAACATCCTTATGTAAATTATAATGAGGGTCCACTATATTTGTGGCCCATCGCGTAGCAAGCGAAAAAATTCCAACATCACTGAAAATGCTGGTTACAGGTCGGCCAATATAGAAATGCTCGTAGCACCATACCTAAGACATGAAAACATATGATATTTACAAAATGTATATCATCAAAACGAATTTAGCGAATTTTGGGATTAAATTTTTATTACCTGAACCAGGGTCATGCACCCACACAAATTTTTGGTACCATTTGATCTGACAAATTCCGTCAAGCTAGCATATAAATATGCTAAGGTAGCAGCTCCCCATGCATGACGTGTATGTTCTTTTAAGTTGTCTAAAAATGGTAACAGTCGCACGTTTACTTTATTTTCCTGTCCGTTGGGAAATAGCATTGCCCAACACAAACAGAGCAAATATGCTCTAGTACAATAAAGTATCTGCAAATATTAAAACTAACATATTAAAACTAACACACTATTGAAATTAACTAATAAATAAATCTTAACAATAATAACGTACCCTTAAATCATCGACCACGACTGGACCGTCGATAGTTTCATCTAGATCCATGAAATTACCCCGAAGCCAAGTTACATTGACAAAACTCTTTCCTCCTAAGTCCGATGGTGCATTAATGCCTAGATATCTCCGGATGATTTGAGATGTATTTAAAGTTGTATCAAAATATATAGGTTCACCTGTAATAGGTAATCCTAAAATATTTGCAACATCCCAAAGTGTGATTGTCATTTCACCAACGGGCAACTGAAAGGTGTTGCGTTGAGGCCACCATCGCTCAGCGAGACTAAAATGATATGTACATCGTGGACTAAAATTTGAATTTCATCAAGATATTGAAATCCAAATGAACGTCAGCTCCTTTTGTGCAGCATTTAACTCCCATTTACGATATCCTCTCTGTATCCTCCAACTTCCATGCTCCCGTGTCCGAGCCTCGGGAGGATAATCATATAGCTACAAGCAAATTATATTCTTATATTTATGTAAAATAAATAAATAATAATGCTAGTTATCATTTTTAAATTTACCTTCCCGTTAAAAACCAACATAGAAATATGATTTTCTCGTTCTTGTTTTATGGCTTCTGTAACCGGTCCCTCGGGAATACGTCCGTCATTCGGTTCAGCCATCTGTTACATTTTAGACAAACTATTAGTATAGTTATTCATGTTGGCCCATTGGTCATATGGTCAACCTGATTTTAATAATTGATCAAAACTCTGTCTGGATATACAAAGCTTGTTGGGACATCTCAGCTCCTTGGACATAAGCAAGATTGGATATTCACTTCGTTCAAGACTGAAGATCTGTTTGCCTACTTGAGTCTGTATTTCCTATGCAATGTAATTTTCATTTTATTTGAGTCTAGGAATACGTTGTACACCGAGTCGTACTGGCAAATAGGCTATTTCCAAAACAGTTCAAAATGTTTTTTAAAATGACCTATCAAATTGTTTACAAAAATGTTTTCAAAAAGGTTTTCAAAAATCACCAAAACCTACTTTAAAAACCCTAACCTAACCCTGACAGAACTCGGCCAGAGTTCGGCCAGAGTTCGGCCAGAGTTCGGTTGGTGGCCGTTTTGATTTTGAATTCTCTGGAACTTGGTCCTCCTGCAGTTGCGGATTTGACCGAGATTTGCTCATCGAGTTCTGCCCGAATTCTGCCCGAATTCTGACAGAGTTCTCCCTTTGGAAATCCTATAAATAGAGAAGTATTTCGATCATTTCAATTCACTCATTCACTTTCAATCTTCTCTCTATCTAAAAAGCTTTCTGCCTTCCAAAGAGTTTTCTAGAGCTTTCATTTTCAGATCCCAAGCCAGTTACAATCCTCTAGTCGATTTGCCAGTGCGGTACGGTCTAGAAGTTTCTGAGAGATTGTAATCAGAAGGCTTGATTGAAGAATACCTCTTCACATTTGAAGTTGGACGAGTTCTTCGTATCAAAGCTCGCGTTGTAGAAGTTGTAAGGACTTCGTAAGAAAACTTGCGGTTTTTTCCTATAGTGGATTCAAACTGGTAGCAAGAGTTCTACCGACTGGATTAGTCCTCAACAGAGGGATACCAGTATACATCGCTGTCTTTGCGTTTGCTTTCTGAACTCTGCCTTTACTTCATTTTCATCTGTGATTATATACTGTGATTGTGTTGCTAACTTTTTAATTAGCATTATTCCGCTGCCAACTCTATTCACCCCCCCTCTAGAGTATTACGCTTTACTATATCGTTCCTACAATTGGTATCAGAGCGGGTGTTACAGGTAAAGCAAGGTAAAAGTGCTATTTTTTATTCATTATTTATTAGATCACAGCACATCACATGGCTACTATGAAATTCACAAGTGAAGGTCAGGCCACAAACAGACCTCCTCTGTTTGATGGTACTAACTACACTTATTGGAAAACACGGATGAGTTTCTTCTTAAAGTCTCTTGATTTTGACTTATGGGCTATTGTTCTTGATGGCTATCAGAAGCCACCTCGTATAAATGTCGAGGGTGTTTTAGTTGAAAAACCCCAAAACAGTTATACAGAGGAAGAAAAGAAAAAGGCCAGTCTTGACGCACGTGCCATTAATGCTCTTTTTTGTGCCTTAGACATAACAGAATTTAACAGGGTATCTACATGCACAACGGCAAATGGTGTATGGAAGCTTCTCGAAGTTACACATGAAGGCACGACTCAAGTCAAGGAGTCAAAAGTCAGCAGACTTACTCAAGAGTACGAGGCGTTCAAAATGAAGCCAAATGAAACAGTCACACAAATGTTCGAGAGGTTCTTGGATATTGTAAACCCTTTGTCCTCCTTAGGCAAAGAATACAATAACCACGAAAAGATTCGCAAACTCCTGCGAGCTCTCACCAAGAACTGGATTCCGAAGGCTACAGCTATCATTGAAGGAAACGACCTCACCACAATGTCACTTGAAGTACTCATGGGTAAGCTACTCACTCATGAACTGGATCTACAAGATTTTGAAGAGCCTGCACCAAAGGAGAAGACTATCGCCCCTCAAAGCTCAGCACAGAAAAGCTGCTGAAGATGACTCAGACAGCAGTGGATCTGACGCTGAAGATCAAGCTCTCCTAGCAAGGAAGTTCAAAAGATTCATGAGACATGAGAAGAGAGTCAAAGAGAACACAACAATAACTGGTACCAAGAAGATGCTGTCTGCTATGGCTGCAAGAAGAAGGGACATATGAAGAAGGACTGTCCCATCAACTCATCATCGAGCAAGAAGAACAACAGGTATGAAAAAGGCAACCTGAAGAGATCAACATCCCGGAAATATGCCAACACCAGCATATGGCATGAGAGCGAAGCTAGCGACTCAGAAGATGAACATTCAGAGGACGCTGCAAACATCTGCTTCATGGCAATCGATCAGGTACCTACTGAACCTGTAGAAACGATGACTTTACCTTTGAGCAATTAGGAGATGCCTTCAGTGACCTGATGCTTGACTACAGGAAACTGCGTAGTAAATATCAGACCGCTAAGAAGGTACTCAAAGAGTACAAAGGAGAAATAGGAAGACTTACCGACCTACTAGCTGAGGTTAGAACTAGTGTTAGTGAGTCTGGTGAGCTTTCCTCTATAAAGCTCTTATTACACGAGACTAAACAGTCATCCGAAGAGAAAGATAAGATTATAGACCAATTGAGAGAAGATCTTTCAAAAGAAAAGAAAAGTCTTCAATCTGCACAAATCAGAATGGAATCACTCACCTCTGATTATACTAAGTTATGACACTTCCAAAAGGTTGAAAATTAGGTTAGGAAAACAGCCTGAGCCTGCTGCTTCCTATCCTAACACGTGTCACTTACCGAAAATTCGGAACATTCCCAAGCCAAACACTGTCAGACCAAACCATATAAAACCTTTACCCCAAAAGGTTAAGCCCAAACATGATCATAGGTATGCATTCTTCTATACTAGAAAACCTAAACCTACCAACCATGCACATCACTCTGCTTTCAACACTCAACATGCACAATGTCATTATTGTGGCCTCATTGGTCATATTTCATCTGCATGTAGAGAGAAAGCTAGTTGATTTAAATGTTTATGCTTGGATACCTAAAGCTAACAATTCAGGACCCTACAAGAAATGGGTACCAAGAGTTTCATCTGCAAACTGTTTTGTAGGTGGAACACCCTTCACATGCTAGAAGCAAATGGATCCTCGACAGCGGTTGCTCACGGCATATGACCGTGACGCTACCCTATTTGCAACACTGTCGAAGAAGAAGAAGGAAGGCTATGTTTCCTTCGGCAATAATTTAAAAGGGTATATTATTGGTATCGGTGATGTTGGTAAATCTCCCTATCCCGTGATTAAAGATGTCTGTCTGGTTACCGAGTTGAAACATAATCTGCTCAGCATAAGTCATCTAGCTGATCATGGTTATGGTATCAACTTTGGCAAAGACAAATGTACTATAGTTGATAGCTCAACTGGTAGTACTATCTTTGAAGGAATCAGGGAAGACAATATATATGTTTTCTATCTATTGGAAGAAGCTAACATTTCAGGTAGATGCTTAATGGCCAAAAGTGATGAGAGTCATTTATGGCATATGAGACTCGGTCATGCAAACATGGATACAATTTCAAGATTATCCACAAAGAAGTTAGTACGCGGTTTACCGGACATAACATTCAAGAAGGATTCAGTATGCAGCCAATGCGAAAAACAAGGCTACCAGATCCACATTCAAGTCTGTAAACGCAGTATGTACTACTAGACCCCTACAATTGCTACACATGGATTTATTCGGTCCTAGCAGAGTTGCTAGCCTCGGAGGTAAATTATATGCATTTGTAATTGTAGATGATTTTTCTAGATACACGTGGGTATATTTCCTGACACGCAAGAATGACGCATTATCCGAATTTGTCGCCTTTTGCAAGAAAGTACAGAATGAAAAAGGTTACATGATCACTCGTATTAGAAGCGATCATGGAGGCGAATTCGAGAATGCTGATTTCGAACAATTTTGTGACACACACGGTTTTATACATGAGTTCTCCTGCCCTAGAACTCCACAACAAAATGGAGTTGTGGAACGTAAGAACAGAACTCTAACCGAAATGGCCAGAGTAATGTTAAATCAATTTAGCCTACCCAAATACTTCTGGGCTGAAGCTGTCAATACAGCTTGCTTTGTGCTCAATAGAGTTCTAATTCGACTCAAATCGAAGAAGACTCCTTTTGAGTTATGGTTTGATAGAATTCCTTCAGTTTCATATTTTAAGATATTTGGCTGTAAGTGCTTTATTCTTAATACTAAAGACAATTTGGGAAAGTTTTGACGAAAAGGCCGATGAAGGTATATTTTAGGTTATGCGGCCAAGAGCAAAGGATACAGAGTCTTCAACAAACGTACCATGATCATCGAAGAGTCAATCAACGTCACTTTTGATGAAATGAACCAAATGACACTCGATGACAGTGATGAAGATCTGCCTACATCAAGCTCAACATCAGCTGAACCTGAACCAAGCTCTGCACTAGCTGAACCCCCTAGAGGAGATCCAGGAACCAGCTACCTACAGAGTCTACCGAAAAGGTTAAAATTCACAGCTGATCATCCAAAGATTTGGTAATTGGTGACATTACCAAAGGAGTAAGCACTCGATCATCCAGTAGAGATATTATTTCTAGTGTTGCATTTATTTCACAGCTAGAACCTAAATCTATTGATGAAGCATGTAGTGATAGTTTCTGGATAGATGCCATGCATGAGGAATTGAACCAATTCGAACGGAATCAAGTTTGGGAACTTGTTCCCAAGCCTATTGATCATCCGGTCATTGGCACCCGTTGGGTATTCCGAAACAAACTGAATGAGGATGGTTTAGTAACTCGTAACAAGGTTCGACTCGTAGCTCAAGGATACAATCAAGAAGAGGGTATCGACTACGATGAGACTTATGCCCCAGTTGCGAGATTAGAATCCATTCGTATGTTATGTGCATTTGCATGTTTTCATGATTTCAAACTTTTTCAAATGGATGTAAAAAGTGCTTTTCTAAATGGATTTATAAAAGAAGAAGTTTATGTAGCACAACCTCCGGGTTTCACGGATTTAAAAAATCCTGACCATGTTTTCAAGTTGAAGAAAGCCTTATACGGTTTGAAACAAGCCCCTCGTGCTTGGTATGATCGTCTAAGCTCTTTTCTACTTGACAACGGTTTTACAAAAGGAAAGGTTGACACTACACTTTTTATTAAATCTTTTAATGACAAGCTGCTTTTAATTCAAATTTATGTTGATGATATCATATTTGGATCCACTGATGAATCTCTTTGTCAAGAATTCTCTAAGTGTATGCAGAATGAGTTTGAGATGAGCATGATGGGAGAGCTGAAATTCTTTCTCGGATTGCAAATCAAACAAACCAACAATGGGACGTTCATAAATCAAGCCAAGTACACAAAAGATTTGCTAAAGAAGTTTGATCTGGACAATGTCAAACCTATTGGCACTCCGATGGCAACTTCAACAAAGCTTGATTCTGACGAACAAGGCAAGCCAGTCGACACACGTAAGTATCGAGGTATGATTGGTAGTTTACTTTACTTAACTGCTAGTCGTCCAGATTTAATGTTTAGTGTTTGCTTGTGTGCACGTTTTCAAGCTAACCCAAAGGAATCACATCTGTCCGCAGTTAAGCGTATCTTCCGATACCTTAAAGGCACTTCTTCTGTCGGCTTGTGGTATCCCAAATCCAAATCCTTTGACCTTATTGGTTATTCGGATGCAGATTTTGCCGGATGCAAGGTTGATAGAAAAGTACTAGCGGTACATGTCATTTCTTAGGCAAGGCTCTAGTCTCTTGGTTTAGTAAAAAGCAAAATTCTGTAGCCTTATCAACAACAGAGGCTGAGTACATCGCCGCAGGACGTTGTTGTGCTCAGATTTTGTGGATGAAACAAACCTTAGAAGACTTTGATTTATTTTACACACATATTCCCATTTTCTGTGATAACACTAGCACCATTAATTTGACTAAGAATCCTGTATGTCACTCTCGTACTAAACATATCGAGATTCGGCATCATTTTCTTAGAGATCATCATCAAAATGGAGATATAAACCTTGTATACATAGATACTGATAATCAATTAGCTGACATCTTCACTAAACCTCTAGCGGAAGATCGCTTCAATTATTTACGTCGAGAATTAGAATTTTGGACGTCAATAATATTAATTGATTTTATTTTATGTTTTTTATCATTATGCAAAAACTGTGTTAGAGACAAGCTAATAAAGAGTCTGTCTGTCACCACAACTACGGTTGAAGCGAAGCGGTATTTAAGAGTTCCCCGGTGAACCTCCGCCAGCTGGGACAGTACTCCTACAGCTAATCTGAGACAGCTGCTGTGTAAAGATATTTAACTCATAAAATATTATTAATTATGTTATTTGAAAGCTAAAATAACTAATCTTTGAATTAAATATTTGAAACGAGTCAATGAAAAAGAAGTAGCAAAATCAACTTGAAAGAACCCTAGGCGAATTCGGCCAGAACTCTGACCGAATTCGGCCCGAGTTCGGTTGAGGGTATCTGCGTATATATCCAGAACCCGAGAGCTCCTTCTCTTCCATTGCTTCCATATTTCCAAACAGCAGCTACAGCCGCCCGAAAACCCCTCCAAACCCTAGGTATTCACCAATCCATTGCTCCCTATCTACTTGGTGAAATCCTTCCAAACTTTGGAATCGTGCGGAGATCATCCTTCTCTACAACATATCTAATCTTTGTGAGGTATAACTCTCTCCTTCTCCACTTTCAAATTTGTGCTTATTTATTTCAATGGCACCTAGATTTAATCCGTCTAAGAGGAAGAAGACTACTCCTAGTGAGGAAGGGTCCTCTTCGAATCCTCACACGGATTCTTTGTTTTCGCCAGTCCAAAAGAGCGACGGTGCTTTCGATGGTTTTTTCTTTCAAACCCTCGATCAAGCTTTATTGGTACGGTGACTTTTCCACCCGATCCATATGCAGCGGCGCTCCGGTTAAATGGACGATTTTTCCTGACCATCGTCACTTATTTGAGGCATTAGGGTTACATTTGTTTGTTAAACTGTGCTTCCCAATTGCTACTAATGCCATTAGATTGTTCTATTGCAATCTCGTAGTTAACACTTTTGACGTGAGCACACGTGTTGGAGGCATAGATATTGAGTTCAATGATGTCCTCCTAGCGGAGATTCTTGGGATTCCCAATGAAGGTGAACCGCTAGTTGATATCACGGAATTCGAGTTCCCCGAAGGCACTACACTCACGAGTTTCAAAACGGAACTTTGTGCACCTGACAGAGTACGTTCTGGAAAGTTTAAGGCTAACAACCTTAACTTGTTCAACTACGAATTGCATCGCATCATTTACTCTACTCTACTTCCCAAATCCACTTCCAAGGATGATGTGACTTCGCTTGAGCTGTCCGCTATGTATCATCTTATCAAGGGGATTCCTTTTTCGTCCCCAAGACTATTATTCAGATGATGGGACGTTGTCGTGCAAGAGATCGAAATCTCTCTTACGCGATGATTCTCCCTCGTATCTTTCAGCGCTTCGACATCGATCTATCGACTTGTACTCAGGACTCTGAGCCCAAGTTACTCCAGCTTTCTCGTCGCAGCCGGACTGCTTCAGCTCCACCTCCTGCTCCTCCTACTGCACCATCTCCACCACATCAGCCGTATGCCATGACTTTTGAGGGCATACATCAGCACCTATCTGCTTTGCACGTCTCGATGACGGACATGGCTCGCGAGCGAGAGTTCCGCGATGTCACCCGTTACCAGGCGATGGCAAACTCCTTGGCCGATCTGCGTTTCGCACAGACTGGTCACTCTGCCGCTTCCATCTCTCGAGATCCAGCTTTTTCGGGTTACCGCTGTGAGGATGAGGCTGTCCATGCCTACTTCCAGCCCGGTAACGCCTATGATTGGTATCGTGCTCCTCGAGATTATGTTGGCGAGTTCTATGCTGGCGCCCCTACTCATCCTACTGGCGCTGGTACTTCTGGTGCTGGTACTTCCGGTCATGCTGGCCGTGCTGCTGATGATTTTGATGAGGATAGTGATGATGAGATCTGATCTGATTACTAGTGACATTCTACTGTATACTTGGAAATGCTCCGACATTCCAAGTTTTTATCTTTTTGATTAGTACTTTGTAGTTTGCTATCAGTATTTCTTTTATCTTCATGGACATGTTTTGATGTTTCATTTATGACATCTCAGTTTATTTCAGCATTTGTTTAGCACTATCTCTTTTTACTGCTTCTTCATTACAAACTGCCTGTGAAATAGCATGCCTGAGATTTCTTTATGTTTTGATGCAAATACATGCCTGTGATGATAATTTGTAGCAACTTTACATGCCTGTGATAATAATCTCTAAATTCTTATACCATTTCTTTTATTTTCTCGCTATTTGTTACTTATGCATTCATTGCTTTAATGCGGGGGAGTCTTTCTTTGTGCAATTATTTTGCTAAGTGACAAAGGGGGAGAAAATTAAAATGATCTAACATTTTCTTTGAGTTATACAGGTTATGAACAATTTCTACTTTTTGATATTTTTTGCACACGCTTGAACTAGCTTCATGTTATATCATTCATAGTTTGTCAATTATCAAAATGGGGGAGATTGTTGGCCCATTGGTCATATGGTCAACCTGATTTTAATAATTGATCAAAACTCTGTCTGGATATACAAAGCTTGTTGGGACATCTCAGCTCCTTGGACATAAGCAAGATTGGATATTCACTTCGTTCAAGACTGAAGATCTGTTTGCCTACTTGAGTCTGTATTTCCTATGCAATGTAATTTTCATTTTATTTGAGTCTAGGAATACGTTGTACACCGAGTCGTACTGGCAAATAGGCTATTCCCAAAACAGTTCAAAATGTTTTTTAAAATGACCTATCAAATTGTTTACAAAAAGGTTTTCAAAAATCACCAAAACCTACTTTAAAAACCCTAACCTAACCCTGACAGAACTCGGCCAGAGTTTGGCCAGAGTTCGGCCAGAGTTCGGTTGGTGGCCGTTTTGATTTTGAATTCTCTGGAACTTGGTCCTCCTGCAGTTGCGGATTTGACCGAGATTTGCTCATCGAGTTCTGTCCGAATTCTGCCCGAATTCTGACAGAGTTCTCCCTTTGGAAATCCTATAAATAGAGAAGTATTTCGATCATTTCAATTCACTCATTCACTTTCAATCTTCTCTCTATCTAAAAAGCTTTCTGCCTTCCAAAGAGTTTTCTAGAGCTTTCATTTTCAGATCCCAAGCCAGTTACAATCCTCTAGTCGATTTGCCAGTGCGGTACGGTCTAGAAGTTTCTGAGAGATTGTAATCAGAAGGCTTGATTGAAGAATACCTCTTCACATTTGAAGTTGGACGAGTTCTTCGTATCAAAGCTCGCGTTGTAGAAGTTGCAAGGACTTCGTAAGAAAACTTGCGGTTTTTTCCTATAGTGGATTCAAACTGGTAGCAAGAGTTCTACCGACTGGATTAGTCATCAACAGAGGGATACCAGTATACATCGCTGTCTTTGCGTTTGCTTTCTGAACTCTGCCTTTACTTTATTTTCATCTGTGATTATATACTATGATTGTGTTGCTAACTTTTTAATTAGCATTATTCCGCTGCCAACTCTATTCACCCCCCCTCTAGAGTATTACGCTTTACTATATCGTTCCTACAATTCATACATAGAAAAATAATTCTAATATAAAATACAAATACTTACTCTGTAAAGAGGAGATCAAGATAGAGGAAGGAGTGAGTAATCTTCTGTGAAGTTGAAGGAGGAAGGACTTGTGAAGAAGGAGCTGTAAAGAGGAGGGAAGGAGCTTCAGAATTTATGAAGAAGAGGGAGGGGGAGTGGAGTGGTCTCCGAGAAGGGGAGGGGAGTCTCCAACGTAGTGCCATACATCATGGCGCGTGGGAGAGAGTCCTCGGGATGGGACGGTGTTGGCCACGCCTTGTGGCGTGTAGGGGGGATGGGACACGGCGGGATGGGACAAGGCATGGGGGGGCAGGCCATTGGGCATGGCGTGTGGCGGGCCTTGGGAGATGACATATGGGACAAATATGGGACAATGTGATGGGACACTAGCTGACAAGGCATGGGGGGGGCAGGCCATTGGGCATGGCGTGTGGCGGGCCTTGGGAGATGGCATATGGGACAAATATGGGACAATGTGATGGGACACTAGCTGACAGTGTGAGGGGATGGTGCATGCCATAGAGCATGGCGTGGGGGGGGGGGGGGCAATAGGCCATCGAGTATGGCGTGTGGGGGGGGGCAATAGGCCATGGAGCATGGCGTGGAGCATATGGCGTGTGAGGGGATGGATGCCTGGCGTGGAGCATATGGCGTGTGAGGGGATGGATGCCTGTGGGCTGACAGGGGCAATAGGCCATGGGGCATGGCGTGTGAGGGATGCCTGTGCTGGGTGGGGGGGGGGGGGCTGGCCAGGGAATGCCATGAATGATGGCGTGTGGCACCTGACTACCAGCGCACGCCACCAGTGATGTAGTTTCGTTACCCCAATTGCAAATTCCCCAAACTTGTTACTTTTTTCACAATATCGTTAAAATTCTTCACTCTATATGAAAATTTCTGTAAATAAAACTCTCATGGAGCAACTCAAATATCAAACTTATTCATCAAAACATAATTGTTCTATTTTATAAACGTCTATTAATAAGAAAGAACCTAACTTAAACCCTAAGAAACTAAACCAAATCAACCTAGGAAAGCAATATAAGATAAATATGAATTTTAAATACGATCTCATCCAAATCGTCCAAAAAAATCTATCCAAAAATTATTCTAAAAGATACGACAAAGATTTGATTAAAATCCATCAAAATTATCCCTAAAATAGACTTCAACCTATTTTTGTGTGCTTCACGTGTTTCAAACTCAATGCCGATCCCTCCTCTTGTAGAGAACTCAATCGAGTTCTTTGTGCAAAGTTCATGTATGC
This sequence comes from Iris pallida, assembly GCA_029216955.1. Classification (NCBI taxonomy): domain Eukaryota; kingdom Viridiplantae; phylum Streptophyta; class Magnoliopsida; order Asparagales; family Iridaceae; genus Iris; species Iris pallida. The sequence continues at coordinate 1,780,158 of JANAVB010001597.1, forward strand.
CTCGACTCTCCAACTAAATTTTCGTTTCTTCAATACTTTGAACGGCCCAAATCCTCTTAGTTGAAGATTGTCGTAGTGTCCAACCGATATCATCTCCTTCCGAAAGTACACCATGATGTCGCTACCAACGTTGATAATTTTGCACCTCATTGGTACTAAAATCTTTGTAGCAATTTGTACCATCTCATATTAGGCTTTTACAGTCGCTTCCGAACCTTCTTGTGAAGTCCATTGAAACATCTCTCTAGGAAAAACAATTTTGTACCATTGAAACATCTCAATCGAGTTCCTTGTGCCATAATCTGGATAAAATGTCTTGTCATCGGTCATCACAAAGTTCATGTATGCCTCGACTCTCCAACTAATTTTTCGTTTCTTCAATACTTTGAACGGCCCAAATCCTCTTAGTTGAAGATTGTCGTAGTGTCCAACCGATATCTCCTTCCGAAAGTACACCATGATGTCGCTACCAACGTTGATAATTTTGCACCTCATTGGTACTAAAATCTTTGTAGCAATTTGTACCATCTCATATTAGGCTTTTACAGTCGCTTCCGAACCCTTCTTGTGAAGTCCATTGAAACATCTCTCTAGGAAAAACAATTTTGTACCATACATCGCATATGCCGTCAAGTTGTCGACATAGAGCTCCCTATTCACTTTCTCCCTCCAAATATACGAGGGATACAAAACCGATCTCCTTTCATCAAAAATCTGTGACAGATGTAGAATTCGTCGATTATCTGTTTTTGACGAAGTTGTTTCCATGCCTCTGCAAGACCCTCTTATTCCAACCCGAGCATTTCTTGGCTGAGTGTTCCTAGCAACGAAGTCCTACTAATTGCTTTGGTCACCGGTTGTAAACTCCATATTTGTGCACGAGCGTGTATGAAAATTTCGACTAGTTCTTCCAATATTCAAGTATGTCAGCTAGTAGCCCAAACAACATAACCAATCACTCAAATACTCCATCCAGTGTCTTAAGCACCATCTTCCACTCGCACCTGACCGAATGCATATTTGTTGGTAGCTATTTCATAGACCTACCTTAAAGAAGACGTCAGTCACACTTTGTTGATTTAACAAGTTATGCAGTCGCAACAACAAAAACGTGTTGCCAATCATGATTTTGTTAACCGCGCATGAACCCATAATATTCCTAATATTAGGAAAGAACACATACCGCGTCACATTGATACCATGAACTTAAATGTGTACTCAATCACATCTGCTCACATTGATACCATGAACTTAGGGGTGAGCATTATTCGATTTCGGACCGAAAATCGAATCGAATCGAATAAGAGGTTCGGTTTGATTTCAAACAAAATCTGTTCGGTTTTGGTTTTGAAAATACTAAATTCTCGGTTTTGATTTCGGTCCAAAGCCGAAAACCGAATAAGACTTATACATTGAATTAAAAAGCGCGCCTAGACGTAAGGCGCAGCGATGCGCAGGGACAACGCCTAGGAACAAGCCATGCACCACCTTAAAAAAGCGCGCGCCTAGTGTAGAAAGGCGCAGGCTCCAGGCGCTCAACAAGGCACGTCTAGGCATAAAGTTACTTTAATATATATATATATATATATATAATATATATATATATATATATATATATATATTTTTTTTTTTGGAACCAGGTAAATTATTTCTGGAATCGCTCCCACTGGGATTCGAACTCCTGACCACTCGGGCCGCATGCATCTCTCTTAACCACTAGGCTAGAGGTCATCTGCTATATATATATATATATATAATATAATATATATATATATATATATATTCCAACCTTCTATATGTTATATAGTTTATGGGCTTTATTGGAAAGTAAAAAATTATTGTCATTAATATTAATGTGGGTTTTAGATTGTTTTCTAAATTAGAATGTACTTCTATATTTAAAGGCTTATATATGTGGTTTGTATATTATATGTATATAGTTTGGGTTATTTATATCTAATGGACTTTTAGATTGTTATATATATATATATATATATATATATATATATAAAATATATATATATATATATAAAGAATAATTTTGTGCCTATAATTAGTGATATTTTCAAGGAATTTGGACTTCTATGTAGCTAAGTTTTTAAATGTAGATATTTTTTACATATAAAAAAAAAGTGCGCCTAGCTTTCAAAAGGCGCACATTGAGCCTTGCGCCTAGCGCCTCAGGCTCCAGGAACCTTTGCGCCTTGGTGCGCCTTTCGCCTTTTAAAACTATGGACTTATATAATTATGTAAATACCCTTACGTCTATGCAGATTTTGCGGTTAAAAATGTGTATATTTTAAAAACAACAATTATATATGTGTTTGAAGTCCAACTTTGATAAATTAACAACTAGTTTAACTTCGTGAGAAATTTTGAAATGACACATTCCTTTGTGTTCACACTTCTCCTTCCCCACTTGGGGGAACATTAACCAAGACCTCTCTCTCTACATGAGGCGGTAGAGAGGACAAATTGTGATCCCACCATAATGCGGCTACATCCTGAACCCCAAATACTCCCAGGGGTGAGATCTATTGGTTGTCACATCAATCCAAGGCATGGTTGTGAATACATTAAATCTGGACTAAAGTAATTCAATGGAGACAACCAAAAAACAATGCGGTTGTGCTTAGCTAGTCGATATAAATTAGCTCAAGTAGAAGGAATATTCTCCAAAATGGTTTTCAACTGAAGCTTTCAAGTTCAAAATGCTTATTCCTTTATACGTATATATGTATGGCAGAATTCTTGGTTAGTTACTTGGTTGTTAATAATGTTCATTATAGGTTATTTGTTACTTACCACTTCCACTTTGCCATAAAGCTCTCCCAATTTGATAAAATAGAACCAAATTGCATCAAAGTTCCACATCTTCATACGTTTGTTTTATCTTTGTATAGCCTGAGTTTGATCACATTGAAAGGCATGTTATGGGTCTGCTTAACAAATTTAGCATCTCAGGATCATCTTGATTTAGTTTGTTATGTTGAAGAAACCAAGCTCAATCTTGAACAAGCTTAGTTCCTCTCATCTATATATGATTTGAGCACATCTACTTGGTGACAAAGTGAGCTTGACAGTGGACTCTAGCATAAGAAATCAAAATATTCTGCTTAACTTTCTCAAAGCTCTTTAAACTGCACTGATATTTATCCAGCTTGAGAAGTTCTAACAATTTTAGCAGCTTTAGTTATCCATAGCTTGATCTTAGCTAGTTTAATCAAGCTTGTGGGACCTGATAATATTAATAAACAAGCTTAAATGCCCCAGCTTGAGGATGATCTGAGCTAGTCATGATCAGGCAGTTTATGGTTTGTTGCTGTAGCGTATTGTTACTAGTACCTTTATTATGCAGAGGAAGGAGGTTTAATATCAAGGGCTTTATAATAGCTTTTTATTCATATGAACAGATTTTGTTCAAGTTTGGTGCAAGTACTTATGTACTGAAATAGACTGAAATTTTGTTCCATGTATTTGGTCTATTAGCTTTGTATGGTATGTGATTAACTTTCCTCTTGATTATCACGGGAAGAGGATGTATTTTCTGCTTCCTATGTGAATTATTGTGAGCTAAAACGTTTCTGAGTGGCATTTACGTAAAACTAGGTTGGAGTGACTGGATATTGCATGGGAGGTGCTCTGTCCATTGCAAGTGCAGTTCTAGACCCTGAAGTTGATGCTGTTGTTGCCTTTTATGGGATTCCTTCGTCAGAACTTGCTGATCCTTCTCAGGTCAAGGTTCCTGTGCAGGCTCATTTTGGAGAGCTTGACAGCTTTGTTGGCTTTTCAGACATCACTGTATGTTCCTACCTCAATTGCCAACATTCTTGTTATTATTATTGAATATGATTTTGTAATTCTTATGCACCAACTAAAAGGCTAGCTAAAGCACTACATGTTTTTCGTTCAATTTTTTGTATATTCTAAGAGAGTTGGTTATATGCTTATTACTATTGGTGTATGGTTTGAACTTTTAAAGTAACTGAAAACTTTCCTCCTACCTTTGTGTTCACAACATAGTTTGCAGTATCGGCCGATACCGATCCGATACGGCCGATACAGATACGGTTTGGCATGTCCCAATCTGATAGCAACCAATATCCAATACTGACTGTTACCGACATTGCAGGTCTCTTTTTCATTCAATTTGGCAAAGAAAACTGAACAGAAAAGATCAATCAACAAGGTTGTAAAAGCATAGTTTGGTTGTAAAAATATGTAAAAGAAGAAAACTTATGTATCGCAAGTAAACCGATCGACAAGGTTGACTACTATTTCATTCAATTTCGAAACTACTAAGAAACAACACAGATACTTAAAATTAAGATAATGTATAATTTTTTTTTCTAAAATGTTAATAATTTATTAATAATTATTTGCTTTCCGATACCAAAATTTTTGATACTCCGATCCGAAACCACCGATACTGTACCATCGATCCTGGTACTCATAGGATGGGTCCGATTCCGATACCGATATTGCGAACCTTACTTCACAAATAACAAAGCTTATGATATATTCTCTCGGATGTATGATCACTACACTATTATCGTCTAATATGACTTAGACTCATACTTAATGCATGATAAAAGTAGAATACAATTACTTTACCCAACTATTATAATCCAACAAATCACTCCAATTTGACATAGTCCAGTCTTTCTCTTGCATCTTTCAGTTGTGCTAGCCTAAAGCTAGCTAAGAAAGTCTCCTTTTGGCTGAGCCACATTAGTTAGGGATGTTTCCTCGGTTGTTGTTGATGTGCACGCCGTGCCTAACCCAAATGACGAAGCAAAGACGAGTTTATCGAAGCCATCCACCTGACCTAGGAGTTGCCTCAACCGAGCATGACTTTGAGCAAGTCTTTGCATACCCAAGTGCGAACGTCGTTGTGTCCATTGATTCATCATGTTGAACTGAGCGGGGCGCAGCACTACATAACACTACTTAGAAGTAGTTTCGTCCTCGAAACTTACCCGAGTACACACTCATCAACTTTATCCCTCCATACTAAACTTGCATTCACCTCGCATAACATTCAATATCTCTCGAACATGATTTCCTATGCGTTTCCTTGATCCGAACTGTGCTTCGCACCTTAGCCAATCTCATCGAACAACTAAGTTTGGGCTGAGTGCTTGCAGATTTGGATTGGGTTTAGACCCAAAGCTCCTAATCCAATATAAGTTGGGGCTTGAATCATTTTTCACCGCAAAACATGTTGAGCTCAATTTACATGTATGAGTAAACGGGATATTGACTGTATGTCTAGGTTAGTACATAGACCAGTGCTGATGCGGTCGCATTCTGGACTTCTTGGTCATCCCAATGCATGATACATACCTCTCAAAGTGATCTATCTTGTAATTTCTATAAAAGAAGATCTTGTGGATAAACATTTCTAACTCATGTACTAAGTAACAACAGACAATGTTTTTCACGACCACAAATAGGGAGACTACATCTTGTAGATTGAACATTTCTAACTTACCCATTAGTCAACAAGTTAAATGACTTCTCAACAAATATCAATGTTGTAAGTATTGGCCGAAGCTGACACTGGAACTGACAAATTCAAAACCAATGAACCTCTAGATGGTGCTGCTACACATCTACCATCTGATAGTTATAATGACGATTTGCAATTAGTTTTAAAAAAATTATATCTTGCTATCACTTGGTGAATGAGTTAGAATGATCCAACCTACAAATTTTTGTTGGTACATATTTTAAAATGTATAGATCACTTTGTACAATGTGGGTTGTGCACTCCATCTACGTCCCACTATATAATGCCTATCTATCATATGTGGGTTGATCACTTTGAACAATGTGGGTTGCTACTGATGCATGTATATATATATACCTTGCTCAGTTCCACATGAAGTTTGGATGCAATCTATCATAAAGACACTCAAGTCTCCTGCAGATGGTAGACCATGCAAGTTGTCATTTGAGTTGGGTGGCAGGCTATTATACTATGAACTAGCCTTATTCTCTGAAATTTCTTCCATGCTGAATATCCCTCAATATAAAATATTGGTTTGACCGACTTTTATTTCTCACACCAGCAAGCAGAAATTGAGAAGGTTTGTGTATCAAAATGCTATTTGCTTTTGACATTGTATCCATAAATTAACATTATCTGGAAACATTAGATATTGCAATTTTTGGTTCTTGGAGGCTCGTCCCATGAGCCACTGATTTCATGATTTTGATTTATAGCATTACAGCTGTTTTTGCAAATTGTGTCTTTGTTGTTTGTAATTTATACAAGTAGCTGCAGTGTACTCAGAATTCACATGACTAATCCATCAGCTCATTTTTCAGGCAGCAAAGTCACTCGAGGAGAAGCTGAAATCCTCTGGCGTTCCATACGAGGTTCACATCTACTCTGGCATCGGACATGCTTTCATGAATGCATCGCCTGATGGCGTCAAGAGGAGGAAGGAAATGGGAATGAACGATGAAGACCCTGCCGCTGTAGAATTGGCTTGGTCCAGGTTCAGTTCATGGATGGGAAAATACTTGTCTTCTCCGTGATATTCCCCAGCCAAAAGAAGAGATCCCAGTGTGCTGCACAACTTTATAAATAATCTTGCTCGTGTTGTGGAAAAGTTGCACAATTTTGTATGTAATCTGAAAGTTGTTTTTTTTATGTGATCTGCTATGTAGCATGTTCTGTGAAGTTTTTTAGTGGGTGGATGGCAGCTCTGGTTATGTACTTGATTGCAATAGGATATTCCAACTTCTCTCTGTAGGCATTTCACTTTCAGTAGTTATTAGCGGTTGGATGGCAATATTTCTGTTCTTTAATTCTTGTTTCTGCAGAATTTTCTCTTTGCATTGCTTAAGAATTTTTCCAACAATCTAAAAATAGATTTTCTGTTTTCGTTATTTCTAATTGCATACCGTAGATGAACTGCCCAATAATATTCATGGCTCTTAAACTTTAAATTTGATGGCCAAATTTTGAGAGGGGGGCAATGTAGCAGCCTTCTTGTAGGATCTGTTTTCATATTTTTGAAGTTTTTTCATAATTCGGACTTTATACTGTATTTTAGTCGTATCTCGATTTTTATGATTTCAATATTTGGATTTCTTAACTTAGTCTTGGTAATCTGGATTTTGTTCTTAGTCTCGGGTTAATTCTAATGTTTTTTATGGATTTCGTGCAGCGATATCGATACTATTCAACTCAATTAAAGACGTGCAACATAATAATTATTTTTCGGCCTTTGTGCAACCTAGTCAGAGTGTGTAGACTAGGATTGGAATAGATAGGATTACCCAAAGCCCTAGATTTTAGTTTAGGATAAAATCTATGTAAACAAATATAATATATTGGCAACATAATGTCTAGGTGGATTTTTGCAGGAATGATTTGTTTCTTGCCGTATTGACAATATACTATCTAGTTGGAATTTTTGCCGGATTGATTTGTTTCTTACCGTCCGATTGGATCGATCAATTATGGCGCCAATTTTTTTTTTTTTTTTTTTTTCATCTTTTTTACGTGAGAAGGTTGCTTTTCTCATCCGTAAATAAATTTAATTTTTCATATACAATTTTATCTTTTTTCAAATCTTAGATTCATTTAAATCTAATAATAGAAAATTATCTTAGAGATAAGTTTTAAAATAAATTTGAAATCTTAAATATTTTTTTCTTCAATCAGGTTGATTGTACCTATATAAAAATCAGATAAAATTTAAAATATCTTTAAAGATAAGTTCTTAAATATTTTTTCAAATCTAATATTAGAAAAAAATTATCTTAGGTATTTGAAATTGTGGATAAAATTTTCAAATTAATTCTTTTCCTACTAAATTAATTCCGACTAATTTTTTTTCAAATCTAATAATTTTTTCGAATGAAATTTTTTTCCTACTGATTTTTCAAATGAAATTTTCTTCCTACTAATTTTTCAAATGAAAATTTTCATATTCTTAGGAAAAAAATTCATTTGAAAATTTTATCTACGATTTCAAATACCTAAGATATTTTTTTCTAATATTATATTTGAAAAAATATTTAAGAACTTATCTTTAAAAATATTTTAAATTTTATCTGATTTTTATACAGGTACAATCAACCTGATTTGGGAAAAAATATTTAAAATTTAAAATTATATTTTAAACTTATCTCTAAGATATTTTTCTAATATTAGATTTAAACTCGACAACTACATTTTATCTTAGAGATAAGTTTAAAAAAATAATTTAAAATCTTAAATATTTTTTTTCAAATCAGGTTGATTGTACCTGTATAAAAATCAGATAAAATTTAATATGAAAAAAATTATTAGATTTGAAAGAAAATTAGTCAGAATTAATTTAGTAGGAAAAAAATTCATTTGAAAATTTTATCCACAATTTCAAATACCTAAGATAATTTTTTTTTTCTAATATTAGATTTGAAAAAATATTTAAGAACTTATCTTTAAAGATATTTTAAATTTTATCTGATTTTTATATAGGTACAATCAACTTGATTTAAGAAAAAAAATATTTAAGATTTCAAATTTATTTTAAAACTTATGTCTAAGATAATTTTCTAATATTAGATTTAAATGAATATAAGATTTGAAAAAAAAAATTAAAAGATAAAATTGTATATGAAAAGTTAAATTTATTTACGGATGAGAAAAGCAACCTTCTCACGTCAAAAATGAAAAAAAATTGGCGCCATCTAAGATGTCGCCAAGTCCAGAAATTATCTTGGGCGCCATCTTAGATGGCGCCACATCTCCTTTCCTGTAAATATTTCAAACTCATACTCTTTTGCATAAATACACCAAATTTGGTAACTCTTATAAAATTTTCACTTCTTTTTATTGGTTTATTTATAATCCATTGATCCTCTTTTCTCTCCATTTCAATGTTTTCAAAATCGAACCGACGATCGAACCGAAATTTCATCAATCAGGTCGAACCCTGTTCGAAACGATAAACCGACTTTTATAATTTTTTTTATTAATATGAAAAAAAAATACTTAGCTCTTCTTTAAATGTAAAGTGTCCGACTATTAACACATTTACTCTACCAAAATTGAAATGCAAAAGAACATGCATAGCTGATTATAAATATTATGACCACAATCTCCTAGAAAATTAAATATTCATTACTCTTTTATGAATCCCTCCATCTACGCTTATTATGGTTGTAGATTGGGAAAAAAAAGTAATGCACATGCTCTTTTTGGCTTTTGTATTTACAAGGAAAATATTTATTAAATATTCAATACATTTATTAGAGCTCTCACATCTTCCCTACGAACAATGAGGCTGGACCATTTTTTTTTTTAAAATTACCATAAATGCATGGATTAATATTAGTTAATGAGTTGAATCGGTCGGTTCACACCTACCGGTTCAGGCGGTTGGATCCCCCCCTTTTTTTTTTTTCAAAAAATCGTCGGTTCAGAAAAAATGGCGGTTCAATTTGAACCGAACCAAAAATTTTCACTATCCCGGTTGAACCGCCAGTCCGGTCCGATTTTAATGACATTGCTCCATTCCATGCACGCACGCGCACACACACACACCACACACACACACACCACTCTCTCTCTCTCTCTCTCTCTCTCTCTCTCTCTAGGCTCTCACTTTCTTAATCTCATTTTACTCTCTCTTATCACACCAACCCTCTCCATCTCTCTATCAGTTTCAAACCCTCACTTGACCCTTGTGAGTGCTCTCTCGACCCACCCTATGACTTCGAGGAAGGAGCGAGGATTGGCACACGTGTGTCGACCTCGAAGAGGACCTGAAGGCCCTTGTTTTGTCGTCGTCGTATGAGCTCGAAAGGCAAGTATATCTTGTGTTGAGGTAGTGACTTGATCATTTTTCTACTATTTTGTTGGAGCTTTTTCTTAACATGTAGAGAGAGCTTGCTCTCAATACATGCCTAGCATTATTAGTCCCACACTGGAAAAGAATCATGAAGTGTATCTCAATATATACTTGGTATGTGTTGTTGAGATATGCACATGGGATGGTGACCCTAAGGAGGGAACCATGTGGGTAATTTTACTAGGAGGTAATGATAAGATTGCATGTTAAAGCATTAATACTTTTTGCTCTTGAAATTTATTCCATTGGAGCTAAGCCCGATAGGGGCTTAGTGACTCGGACTCGTGCTCATGGGCTCATGAGGCGTAATGTGGCATTTTGTTTGCACACTTTGTGGTGCGCACGGTGCGTGTTGTGCGCAAAGGCTGATCGCGTGGCACCAGTTGATGCGGCCTGATGCCGCTGCAGTTGGCGCAACGGTTTGCGCATGGTGCGCGCAGTGCGCGTTGTACACAAGTGCGCGCGGACGCAATTGGCGCAGGTCACGCAGATGGCGCGCGCTATATCACGACCCGCTACCCAAATTGTTGGGCCGGGCCAAGCCATGTCCAGCCTACGCTTGGTTAAAGCGTAGTAAGCTGTTCTAAGTATAAACAATAAAGGATCTAAGCCGCTAACAGTTCTAATATCACATTTAAAAGGTTCATCACAACACAACATCTATAAGCAAAAGTAAAATAAGTACAGACTTAATAATACATTTCCAAAGTATCAAACTGGAGACAAGGTCCAGTGACTACAAGATAGTCTAAACAGTTCAATAACTAAGCCAAAATAATCTAAGCAAGACTACCAAGAGAGGTTCCCTGCGGGGACTTCCTCGGGAGCAAAAGCCTGGTCATCTGTAGTGGGTCCATAAAAAAGATCACAGAGCAAATCTTCCTCCGAAAGTATGCCTACAACGTTATCTGTCAGGACGGGAGCAAGTACTGGTTCTATAAACTAAACATACTGAGCATGGAATGAAAAGAGATGTAAAAATAAGAATCATGTCATATCTCATGTCGTATCACAATCATGACATATCAAAAATCTATCATGTCAGGAATACATTTGTTATGACGACACATGTATATATATTGTTTAAAACTGGAGCAGGTACGTGATAGTCAATAGGTGTACAATGTACTGTGGTACATGTAAATAAATGTACATACGTACAAGTGTACAAGCATAGGTGTACATCCGTACAGAAATACGGGCTAATGGCCTACGACAAGGTATGCATATAAAATGCGACCTTGCTCGGTACATACGTACGGAAGAAGGGGGCATGATCACGTACTCAACTATCAGTTTTCCCATAACGCAAGTTATAACAAGTGAGAGATACGAGAGCAGTTTAAAACATGTGAAAGATACTGAGAGCAGTATAAAGCATGGTAGGTACTGAGAGCAGTTTAAAAGCATGTGGAAGATCTTGAGAGCAGTATAATTAAAGCATGTGAAGCATACGCTAGATAATAGAAACCTGTAAGATATGGTTTTCAGTTTAAATCAGTGTATTAACATGGTTCATACGCAATTCATTATCATATGCAGTAAATAAAGTTTGTAGGGGTACTCGCCTCGAGCAAGGCAAGGATACGAGTATGAAGATGTAGATGTCCGATGTCCTGTCAAAATGATACACAATCTCAGTCTCTAAACTATGTTCAAGACTTTACACTAGTGGTGTGACACGACTCCTAACTGGACACTAGCTAAGTGGTGACCTAGCATAACAGTCCAATGTGGGGTGATACTATATCTAAACCAACACTTAGGGTTCTTAGAAACACAAGGATCACTTTAGAGCTTTACAAAAACCAAGCATATAAATATACTATTAATAATAATAATTAATTATAATTTAAGGGTAATACATAAGCAAAAATCTACAGATATTGTCGGATGACAAAACAAATATCACCAACGTGTCCAGAATGGTTAAATTAGCTAGGATAGCCTACCCATAAGTCCAATTTATACAAGGGCAAAATTGTAATTTTGGGTTAAATAATGTCAGTTGTTAGACCCACTTTGCACCAAAAAATGTGTCAAGATAGAAGTTTACAAAACCTAATAAATTATATGTCCACGAATCCAGAATGATGATACGAACCCAACGGTATATCCGAAATGGGATTCCGATGACCCGATCACAAAATGGTCCGTTGACCTGGATATTGGTATCCGATTTGCACGAAAATGTATGTTGAAGCCAAAGTCTACTAAATGTAACAAAGTATATGTCAACGAGTCCAGAATGACGACATGAACTCAATGGTATATCCAAAATTGGATTCCGATGAGCCGATCTCAAAATGACCCGTTGACTCGGACAGTGGGGCCCGCTTTGCTACGAAATATGTGTCAGGGCCCACGTCCTCTAAATCTAACAAATTTTATATGAATCGTGCCAGAACGATGCCACGAGTCTACTGGTGGTGTCGGAATTGAAATCCGGAGTCCCGGGTTCAAAAATAGAATTTTACAAGTTGGAAATTATGAATTCGGACGGCCAACTTTGGCATTA
>JANAVB010001597.1:1995004-2093415 GCA_029216955.1 Iris pallida
GAACTCATGAGCTTCATGTATAAACTTTATGTATAATACATAACCTGTATAGATCCTTGTGTATTGATTGGGGTACGAAAGAGTAGAAAGTAGTCATGTGAACAATTCCAAGTAGTGTAATCATGTATAAATTCTGTAGTGAATCATGTATAAATCAAACCGTTCACATGTCTATCTTATACTCTAAATCACATAGTCACTAACAGTTCTCTATTACCATGTATAATATTTTCTATTAAATTCTCTCATTTTTTTCATGTTTATTCTTACAGTTTCATGTACTTTATTCTATAGCATGCTTTATATTTCCTGTCATGATATGAACTACGTGAGACGTATTGTGCTCGTTCCTGTCCTGATTGGACCTGTGTTAAAATTTTACAGGTAACTTGGAGGATCAAAGCTAGCCTAGAGGACACTAGTAGAGCTTGGAGTAGATGTCTAGTGTTGTTATCTTATTTCTTGTTTTTCTTAGGGATGTATTTTAGATTGAGATTTTGTGTCTGTTAAACACTTGACTTATTCATTTCTGGTTGTATCCCTTTTGTGGATGTTATCTATTTCATCATGCTGACTATCTACCTATAGTTTTATGGTTGAGATTATATCTTTCTGAGATTGTCCTCTGTTTGGAGATTATATCATATAGTGTTAGTTGTGATTGTGACCTAGAACAACGTTCTACCGCCGACATTGCGACGTAGGCTGGACCGTACCCACTTCTCGTGCCCTTACACTAGGTATGGGACATGACAACGGGTTGATTGCGGTGTGCACACATGTCCAAATCAACTTCAGCGAAAGCCCACATGTCCCGGTATACCATAATGCGTCTTTCGATGCGATTTGTGCATGATAAAGTGGTCCGGTTTGGTGGGACGCACTCTGTATCACTAAATTTTCAAAGTTTTTAAAACTGTTTTCGTAGTTTTTTTTCGATTTTCAATCTGATTTCTCCTACTGTCTAACCAAATAAACTAATGATGGGGTTTTGAAAATTCACTTTGGATTGGCATAAGTTTGCCTTCTAATTTAGGAATTTGAATCAGTTTCCTAACTGATTAGAAATAGTTTTCGGACAATGTTTGTGTCGATTTTCTGGACAACCTGGGGCATCTAAATTTAAACTAATTAAAGGCGATTAAAGTCATATATGTTCCTTATGTACCTACAAAGATGGCGCATAAAACGATCACAGGATGACCGAGAAAACGTGTCGTAAATTCCCAACATTTGCTGCTGCTGCTGTTACTGCTATTGCTTGTTACAACGCACTGTTGTCGCGCGCGGCGGCCGTACGGCGGTGCTCCAATGACGTGTAGGTGTCGCATGGTGGCGCGAGGTGTTGGGGGATGGCTCGGTGTCAAGGGCTTAGGATCTAGGTTATCGCGAGGTCAAGGGGTTTGGGTTCCTTCGATTTTTTTTTTTCTTCCGATCTTTTCTTTATATCCTTTTTTTCTAATTTTCGGTCGAATTTTTAATCAAAATTTAAATCGAATCTAGGCTGGGTTTGGTGCAATCCTAGGAAGAATAGGATAAGGATTTCATGCGGGAAAATTTTGAATCAAAACGATTAGTATTTGATCAATTTTCCAATCGATCAAATACTCAGAAAAATAACCTACTCAGGGTCAGGTTTTGAGGGGGTTTGTTATATCGTGAGAAATTCAATTTCTCGCAATATAATCCATTTTTTCTATAAACTATATATATATATATATATATATAGAGAGAGAGAGAGAGAGAGAGAGAGAGGGAGAGAGAGAGGAGTGCTCTAGAACCAACCGGTTGGTTTTGTATTATGTAACCAACCTATGTTATACACGTTGGATTGGAATTGCATGGTTGAGATTAAATGACTTAAAATGGAGGTGGGGTCTACACCTTTTAATCTCAACCACTAAATTCTAATCTAATACAGAAAACATAGGGTGGTTCTATAACACAAAATCAGCCATATATATATATATATATATATATATATATATATATATATATATATATATATATATATTTATATATATAATATATATATATATATATATATATATATATATATATTATAACAAATCTTTATAAAATCAAACAATACTCCTTATCCATGAATAATAAAATCTAGAAATATTAAAAATAATTTAAATATAAATTAAAATCTTATTTGATAAAACTTTATAACTAAACTTATATAGATACATTTATAATAAAACTTTTATATAATTATCTACATATGTATACATAGACTATGATATATTTAGGCACACATTTTAGATAAATACAAGGGATGTTTATAAAATCTCTAAAATGTAATTACGTGGTTGTACCATATTAATGACAATTTATATAAATAGAATTATACTAATATGTGTGTGTATATATATATATATATATATATATATATATATATATATATATATATATATATATATATATAAAAATATATATATATATATATATATTCTTTTTTTTTTTGGAAAAACTACTCAATATATTAAAGGCGGCTCAAAAACCGTAGACAAAATCCGTATACAAGGCACAAAATGCCGAAGCCTATACAGGTATACCACAAAAAGATGGAGGGGGGAAAGCGAAACAATCGCCTGGGGCTAGGGGGAGTACCGATCAGAATGCTCTCGAACTATGGGAACACAGGGTGTTCTGCTTGCGACATTGGCGGGTAACTTCCCGCAGGGGCTGGTCTGCCGAGTATAGGTGACCTTCGAATCTTGCCTTGTTGCGATTCTTCTAAATGACCAAAGTAGCGACCGCTGCGACGATCTGGTGGCCATGGAAGGCGGAACCCCAGTACGCCAGTAGATCGTGGAAGCGTCCACCGCCCTGCTCGATGCTGAATAGCTGGTTAAGGATTGTCCAAGTCCTGTCTGGTAGCGTCCCCTGGCGGAAGATGTGATCGATAGTCTCCGTCTGACGCTCGGAGCAACAGGAGCAAGCTGATGCTAAGCTAATCCCGATGGTGTTAAGGATGTCGTCTGTCGGCAGTTTCTTTCTGATGACTCTCCACAAGAGGAAGGACCACTTCTTAGGGATGCAGGAGTGCCAATAGTGTGCTATGGGGAGTTTCGGCCGACCAGCGCCCTGGATAGCGATTCTCGCTGACCTCTCCGAGAATGCCCCCGATGCCTCGAGGGACCATCTCAACGCATCCTTCTCGTCACTGATGCGTAACCCTCTCTCGCAGATGCCATCATCCGCATCGATACCGGACCATTGAAGGACTTGGTTCCAGTTTCAGTCGTCGGTAGAGGGGTTTCACAAGTCTCTGATCCTACAATCTTTCGGGGTTTTCGTAAGACTCGAGATCATGCTATCTCTAACCCATCTCTCGAAGAATGGGTTCGAGTCGCCCGCTCCCAGCTGGAGTCTCATCGCAGGCTCGGCAAGGTCGAGGCTGATCAGGATGCGGTGCCAAGCCGCTGAGGATCTGCAGTTGTATATGGCCATGGAGGGGTGGATGTGTTTGAAGTATCTGGCTTTCAAAAACCTGCTCCATAAGTTGTTGCTCGTGCGGAAATTCCACCACAGTTTCATCGAGAATGCTTTAACAATATGAGTGAGTTTGGTGAATCCCAATCCCCTCTCGCCTGTCGGGTGAGCCATAGATTCCCAGCTAGCCCAGTGATGCTTATCCTGGCCGTTGCTATGCCCCAGAAGAAATTACAAAAGATCTGTTCGATCGAGAAAAGAACCTTAGTGGGCGGCGAGCACGCCGCTAGGGTGTGGATGGGGATGGAGGATAGCACATGATTGATGAGGATCATCTTGCCACCTGGAGATAAGGTGGCGTTGTGCCACCCTTCCAGTTTCTTCCTGATTCTGGTGATTAAGTCCTCGAATATGTCGACGTTGGATTCCCCGTACACTATCGGGCACCTGAGATAGTTGAACGGGGGCTTAGCAACTGAGAAAAAAGTTAATTTGGAGAGGTTGTTGGCGTATTCTCTATTGGTGTTGTGGAATGATTGATCTTCTGGCCGGAGCATCTAGAGTATCTCATCAGGGTATTGTGAACCACCGCAATGACGCCTTCATCCCCAGAAGAGAAGATGAGTAGATCGTCTGCGAATGCCAGATGGATGATGATAGGGCAACCACTGGATGTATGATAGTGTTGGAAGTTAGGGGTGTTGACCATATTGTTAAGGTTCCTACTCAGAGCGTCAGCAGCAATGATGAAGACAGTGGAGGATAGTGGGTCGCCTTGTCTCACCCCGCGGTGGGATTTAAAAAATCCTTCAGCACGACCATTGATGACCGTGGAGAACCACGAGTTGCTGATGGATCTTTAGACAATATTGGTCCAAGTTTCCAAATATCCGAAAGCTCTGCAAGCCCAGATCATGAATTGCCAATCCAGTCTGTCATAAGCTTTCTCCATGTCGATTTTAATGACAATGTTGCCTCCCCTCACCGAAAATTTCAGGCAGGTGATTAACTCTTGGGCCAGCATAATATTGTCCTGGATGTTCCTTCCGCGAACAAACCCGCTTTGCTCCTCCAAAATCATCTTGGGAAGAATGCCAGCCATTCTGGTCGCGATGACCTTGGATATGATCTTATTGGTGAAGTTGCAAAGACTGCTAGGTCGAAAGTCGTGGAAGGACTCCGGGTTATCTTTTTTAGGGATAAGCATCAGGTTGGCACTAGAAATGGCTTTAGGGTATATAGCTCCTTCAAAGAATGCGATCGCCGCTTCGGTGATGTCTTGCTTGATAATATCCTAGCATGTGCGGAAGAATACCCCCGAAAACCCGTCCGGACCTGGCGTACTATGCTCGTTCAGGGCCCACACAGTATCTTTAACTTCCTCAACTGAGGGAAGGCAGTTCAACTGGGCGTTATCGGTGTCGTTAATGAGGCGGGGGATTTGGTCAAGGAATGATCTATCTTTGTGAACCGTCTCTTTGGAGAATAGTTTGGAATAGAAATCCGTGGCTGCCTCGTGGATGCTCTTTTGGTCGGTAATAATGTTCCCATTGTCATCGGCTGTCCTGTGAATCGAGGGCTTCTGTCTGCGCCCGTTAATACAGGCATAAAAATACTTCGAGTTTTTGTCCCCCTCGCTGTCCCATTTCAACCTCGCTTTCTGTTTCCAGAGCATTTGTATATATATATATATATATATATATATATATATATATATATATATATACATATTATGTTTACACTTATATACATACAAGTATATATATATAACCTCACAGTCCCAAAAATCCACAATATCATTCTAAGGAGTTTATCATATTTCAAAGGTAAATAAAAATAAATAATGCAAATATTATGTTTAATATTCAATCGATAGAAATTACTCATGAGACTATAAAAATGAAATACCAATATATATACACATCCATATATCTACATGGACGTCGTTGGTCGCACTATATGACTATCTGGGCTTGGGTTGGGTTCGGGTCAAGTCCGGGCTAAATTGGTACGATCGGTCTCCTAAAAAGTCGTATTATTAGTAAATAACTAATTAAATCATTTATAGGGGTTCAAGTCACAACTTTGACTGGTTTTCCTAGTAGGGACAATGTTATGGTCGGGCCTTCCCAGGCATGGCTAAATCACTAGTCAAAGCACACAACTACACTATCTGTATCAAAATTTTTGGTCGATATGCGTCTCAAACTTAACCATGACTAAGGCTATATATATAGTTTTTAGGATATTAAAATTATAATCATATATATACAAAATTGTATTTAAACCTATTTACCTGTACAAAATTCCAATAATAAATTCAAAATAATTTTACTAGGTCATAGCTACCTAACATGGCTCTACCAAGTAGGGCTGGCTAAGTTAGGGTCCAAATATATTTCTAGTCAAATCGAACTGAAAAAATCAACCCATGAGTCTCCGGTGCCATTCGCAAATAAATAGCACATGGAACTCGATTGAGTGGCACACCCTTTGCATGCGTGTCATAGGTTCAAAATGGGTCAAAAATCATATATTGGGTCAACTGGTTTTTATCGATGTCGAGTTTCGAACTTATGATCGAAGTTAGGTCTAGAATTACGGTAAACGGTCAATTGACCTAAATCGATCCGAAGTTATGCGAAGTCAAAGGAATGTTAGAAAACAAGTTTGGATGGGACATGATATATCAAGTTGAAGGTGGACTTGTCTACTTTAAAACTCATGAAGGACGTTTCGAAATATCGACATTTCTTGTGCTCCAAAAATCAAAGATACGGAAAAGTACGTTTATAGTTATAATAAAATTTTAAAAATAATCTAATAAATACAAATCATATAAAATAAATTAAAAAATTATTCCCAAAAATTAGGGTTCTTATATGTTCTACGAGTTATGAGTCTCATATAGGTCTTGGACTTGCGTAGTCGGCTGGCCACCGGTACGTATAGAACGCGCATTAGGTTATAACTGCTAATAGAATTATATGCTAGAAGACTTAGTAGTTATTAGAGTATTGTGTCATGGATTGGTCATTACGTAGGGAGAACACGATTGGACATTAACTTAGACTCACTCGCTACTGAGGAACGATAGATAGACTATATTGTAATGCCCCGCTCCGCACGAGACATTTGGTTGGCTTGTTGGATGCTATCAGAATGTTGGACCGTGACTTATGTTAGAAATCAAGATAATTGAGACTGATGTAGTCTTTTAGCTAGCAGAACAGTATGAGCATTGGAACTGGCTCGCTAGTGGAGCTACTCTTGGTGGGAACAGGTACGAATGGAACAGTGAGACTCATTATACTAGGTGAGTGGAGCTGTCCTCCCTCCTCCTTATTTCCTGTATGCTTAAGCAAATGGAGGAATATTATGTTATGAATTGTCCCTTAATGTCCCATATTTTGGTTGTTGGATAATAGAGATGCTTAAGTTGCATAACATTGAAATGAATAACACATGAACATTGAATTGCTGAACGAATCACACATGAACTGCTAATATGACAATGCCTGAGAATGAATTAATGATGCCCCTATGCTTAACGTTGTCGAAACAAGTAGAACACTTGAATAATGAGATGCCTTGTGAATGATAGAATAATAAGAGAACTGGCTATGTTATCGACCCGATGATCCAAATGAAATAATCGAATCATGTACCTTCTGAATAACTGTTGCTGTTGCCTGTTTTCTTATAAGCAATATAATAAATGCTATCGTCCCTATGAGATGAATGAGATGCTACAGATTCCTTGGGAATTTAATGATATGAGATTGTGCAAAGAATGAATTGATGTGAAGTGATGGGGCTTGGGATCGCTGAGATCACCAAGTAAAATAATGGTAATATTGGAAATAAATGTCATTGAGTACGACAATGATGAGGTGAGATAATACATTGTGGCCGTTACTTATTTTAATATTTTACCAATGCGACTTCGAACACGATCGAGTCGGACACGCATTCGCATGGTCATAGACCACTTGTATACAAGGTATTGTTTTCCTCGAACGGTTCCTAGGGCCCTGGGGACAGATTTGGCCTAGGAGGAAATACAGCATGCTTTGGTGGCATGATTGGTATCGGGATATTCATTTCGGGCTTGCAACCCGGGTGAATAGTGCGTCGATATCCTTGAAGTCCTATATGGCAAGTCCAAAATAGTGTATAATGCCAGTGGTCATGTAGTCAAGGTGCATGCTAATGAATGTTTCTTGCAGGCAGAGTAAGTATATAGCCTAACCTATATTTGATGCAGGAACGAGGAGTCAGCTATCGGTAAGAAATCACTTAAATGTGATATATGCAATATATTTATGTTGGTTCAACTTGCCTGCTTAGCATGCTAAACAAAATGTTGTTGTAATATTGCCTTTCAAATGGGAACCTTCTTAACATGTTAAAATTCAGTATGCCAACATGTTGCCTTGCTATGAAACTTCTTAAACATAACTTACCTGCTAAGTGATGCTTTCTATGAGAATTGTCATAACATGTTCAAGATGTTAGTATTAACGATGCCTCAATGTTGCCTTCTGATGATAACACCAAGTATGCCTTAATGATGCCTTCACATGAATACTGCTAAGAATATGTTTACATACTTCACTATGAATATTGTCCATGAACTATAAACTGATGTTAGGCCCCAACTAGAAAGATAACTCAAATAAATGTTTGCTAAAATCGATCACTATATGTTGGTTTAGGCGAGTGGGTTGGATTCTGCTCGCCAGTATATAGATGATGTATTGATCCACGTTTGTGGGCAGGTGTTCGTTCTTGGAAAGTTTTGTACATGAGGATTGGCTTGATTGGTCCCGCAGCATCGAAGATTTATTGGGCATGCAGAAGCTCTCCTTGTACAAGATGATGTCTTCTGGTTATAAAGGGCATAATGTATGGAACATTGTAATCAGTTGTACCAGTAAGTTGTAACCCAAGTTGATATATCGAGTTATAATCCAATGTATCAAAGTATCAAATGTAAGTCTTCTAGCATTTGTTCAGTTGGCTATCAATGTAAAGTGAGATGTGTTGTAAGCATTGTATTTCAATACGAGTCTTGTACTCTTCTTCAATTATCAATAAAAAGAATACTTTTATATACCTCTCTGTGACTGCAAGTTATCTTCTTATTTCTACTACTACAAATCAAATGATGTGTTCCCTATTCGATAAGAAAGAATGTCCTCGTTAACTTCAATTTGTCTGCCTCTTCCGCTGTGATGTGTTCTTATTTGAAGATAATCAATTATGTACCATATTTGCCTTGTACAAGTGCAATACCAGACTTGTACGGCATCACGCCCAAGCGAGGACGATCGATTCCAAGAGATAAATATGTGAATAAATGACTCTACGAATTGGGACGTGACAAATTGGTATCAGAGCACGGCTTTACATCCTTGGTCTCTTATTTGATTCGTTTCAAACCAAAGTTGCATCGGCGATTAACAAAAGTTGCTTCCGCGATCACTCAACGTTGCTTCCGTGATTAAATCAAAGATTGCTTCCGCGATTAAATCAAAGATTGCTTCCACGATTATACAGTTGTTCTTCCTAAAATCTTTCAAGTTGTTCGTATCTGAAAGTTTGTTGACCCTCTTGGCTGCTTATTGGATGTTCCATACAATAAGTCTACATACATTATGATGCCCCTGAATAGTTGATTGTTGTTGGTTTTTTACACAAATAACCCAATAATGACTCGGTGCCGTAGTATGCTATATTGTGAATGCTGTTTGGAATGTGGGAATAAAAAAGTGGCTATGTATGTTGTAACAAGTTGAGAATTACATGTGACGTTAGAAAAGAATTGTGAATGGGGTAATTGATAGATGAGTTCAATGGAACTGGTGAGTTGACTCATGTGTGCTGGCTAGTGCTTTCGAGACCCTAAGAATGTTGGCTTGTGATATTGAGACACCGAGATGTTGGCTAAGTGTTGTGATCATTATAGATCACGAATGTCCGGGATAGATTTGAGTTGGTATTGTTTGGGAATGGCTTCATTTCTGAGTGGTATATTGCCTCTACCACCTCAGAACGAGATGTATGTTGACCCTTTCCATATAAAAGTAATGAGACTATTTGTGGGTACTAGGTAGTGCCGAGACTTAGTTGGGAGTCATGTATTGTTGCTTGATGACTCGAGTGTCCCTTGACGGTGATGTTATGCTGGGAAACAAGATTTCTAGAAATTATAACGGGTGGCTTGGTTAGAAATTGTTAGTCGAGTGATGACTCAGACTAGTAAGACAATTAGTATGCTGTGGGTAAATAGATTTAGCTAGAGAATGTTATGACTTAGAACATCTGGATGTTGACTTTGATTGGTTGGATGCAAACAATATGTGGCTAATATAAAGTTGATTGCTAAGCTAAAAGTTTTAGAAATGCTGTCGGTGACCCAAGGAATATTAGAAAGCGGTGCCTTGATCCTAAGGTGCGATAGATGTTAACCCATCTGGATCGTCGAATGATAGAACCAAGTAAAGTTTGAGCTTGAGCTTAGCAAAATAGATAATCCTTGCATAAGTGTAGGTACGCTGAGGAATTGAAGTGTATCACATAATAACAAGTAGTGACTTTGAATATTGGTGTTGTCTAGAGGATGGTTAAGTGATACATAAATTGTCGGATTGAATGGAACAAACTACTCGACCCTTGCTGCATGAGATTTAAGAAATACAGTAAGATAGTTTGATGACTGAGAAATGAATGGGATTGAGAAATTGCAAACGTGTTGGGTAATGTCGGTATAGGTGACTATTGGTTGGGATATATATTGTTGGTTTATGACTTAGCAGTATGACTTTGCCATACAGACCGAATAGTATGATTACATAGTTATGTTAAGACTATCGGAATCGATGACACTTGAATAGTTAGCCTTGGCTTATGGGTTCTTGTGGGTACAAAGGAATTGGAATATAAATTGAAGCATTGGAAAACTTTACTTGATGGATTTTTATAACGATGAGAATCATGTGTCGGGTTGCTATTGATCGTAATATTGATAGATCGATCTTAGTCGATCGTTGGGTAAGTCTAAAATGAGCCTCTATAGAAATTAATTCCTTGAGGAAGACACTGGATAGATAGACTTGACCCTAGCGATCGTGGGACACATAACCAATTGTCGGCATAGTCGACAATAGCAATTAGTTGTTCAGACTGAGTTGAATCCCATAGGTTTGGGTAGAGTTGTCTCGAATAGTTGGTTGCATGTTGGCCTGAGAATAAAAAACTAGCATGATCCCTAGTAGCCGTCCACTCTAGGGAAGTCACGTAAATGATTAGCTTTAGCTGTCAGTATAGCCAACCTTAGAAACTTAATCGAATAATAGATGACCGTCAGAGACCCATAGGATGACCTTGTGGCATTGAACGAGAGATGGTGGTGATGAGTATTGACCTAAGAAAATGTATGCTTCAACTTGTACCTAAGAGATGATTAACCCTTTTAAAGTTATATGTCGGCCTTAAATAGGAATTGCAATTGTGGGGTAAGACTTGAGTGGTGCGTGCCGAGCAGTGAATTATCCCATGAGATGGGTCTAACTGTTCATGACAGGAATATTGGATCGACATCTAAAGTTGGGTAGCTGGGTTAACCTTGACTGTTGCATAGAATTGCACTCTTGACTCGATAATTGATAGTGAGTGACCCTCAGATTGTATCCTTTAAGAGGAATTGCCTCGGTGGGAAACATTGTTGGATTCAAAAAGGAATAGTATTGCATAGTGGTGGCGGTGAACTCTTAGTATGGTTAGCTCTAAGTTAGACCCTTGGCCCGAAGATTAAAAATGTTATACTTGGATAAAGAACTTATCTGAGTTGTCCCTGAGATTGAGTGTTGTGGCTTGGAAGATAGTGATTGTGGCACAAGTGAATGAAGTAATAAGTCAATTGAAAGGATGCTAAGTCAGATTTGGGAAAAAGAGTTACACCGTGACTTATCGAATCGCATTAACACAGAAGTTGGCTGAAGTAAATATATTTTGGGGATGCCGAAAGTATGTGTATGGATCTAACCGAAGTGATAGCTGCGATAAAGATAACATTGTAGAGGAAGCTTATTGAATCGCACTAGCACAGACTTTGGCTAAAAAGCATGTATTTTGGGGACACCTAAAACATGTGTACGAATCCAAACAAAGTGGTAGGCTACGACGAAGATAACAATGCTGGAAGAATGTTGGTGAATCAATGAGAAGTTGCAAGTATTTGGAAAAGAAAAAGATGGATTGAATTGTTGATGGATTAAGTGGTACAGTTGGATAGCTATTTTGAAATGGCCGAGTGTGATGAACTGAATATCGAATTTAAGCTGAAAGAATAACTCGTTGTGACTAAGTGAATCTAGTAGATGAGTTATTTCCTTAAGTTTCGAGGACGAAACTTTTTCTGAGTGGTATATTATGTAATACCCCGCTCCGTACAAAGTATTTGGTTGGCTTGTTGGATGCTATCAGAATGTTGGATCGTGACTTATGTTGGAAATCAAGATAATTAAGACTGATGCAGTCTCTTAGCTATCTGAATAGTATGAGCGTTGGAACGTGGCTCGCAAGTGGAGCTACGCTTGGTGGGAACAAGTACGAATGGAACAGTGAGACTCATTGTACTAGGTGAGTGGAACTGTCCTCCCTCCTCCTTATTTCATGTATGCTTAAGAAAATGGAGGAATGTTATGTTATGAATTGTTCCTTAATGTCCCATGTTTTGGTTGCTGGATAATAGAGATGCTTATGTTGCCTAACGTTGAAATGAATAACACATGATCATTGAATTGCTAAACGAATCACACTTGAACTGCTAATGTGACGATGCCTGAGAATGAATTGATGATGTCCCCTATGCTTGACGTTGTCGGAACAAGTAGAACACTTGAATAATGAGATGCCTTATGAATGATAGAATAAGAAGAGAACTGGCTATGCTATCGACACGATGATCCAAATGAAATAATCGAATCATGTACCTTCTGGATAACTATTGCTGTTGCCTGTTTTCTTATAAGCAATGTAATGAATGCTATTGTCCCTATGAGATGAATAAGATGCTATATATTTCTTGGGAATTTAATAATGTGAGATTATACAAAGAATGAATTGATGTGAAGTGATGGGGAATGGGAACGCTGAGATCACTAATTGAAATAATGGTAATGTTGGAAATGAATAAGTCGTTGAGTACGACAATGATGAGGTGAGATAATACATTGTGGCCTTTACTTATTTTAATATTTTACCATGCGACTTCGAACACGATCGAGTCGGACACGCATTCGTATGGTCATGGACAACTTGTATACAGGGTATTGTTTCCTCAGACGGTTCTTAGGGACCTGGGGACCGATTCGGCCTAGAAGGAAATACAGCATGCTTTGGTGGCATGATTGATATCGGGACATTCATTTCGGGCTTGCAACCCGGGTGAATGGTGCGTCGATACCCTTGAAGTCCTATATGGCAAGTCCAAAATGGTGTATAGTACTAGTGATCATGTAGCCAGGGTGCATGCTAATGAATGTTTCGTGCAGGCAGAGTAAGTATATGGCCTAACCTGTATTTGATGCAGGAACGAGGAGTCGGCTATCGTTAAGAAATCACTTAAACGTGATATATGCAATATATTTATGTTGGTTCAACTTGCCTGCTTAACATGCAAAACAAAATGTTGTTATAATGTTGCCTTTCAAAAGAGAACCTTCTTAGCATGTTAAAATTTAGTATGCCAACATGTTGCCTTGCTATGAAACAGCTTAAACATAACTTACCTGCTAAGTGATGCTTTCTATGAGAATTTTCGTAACATGTTCAAGATGTTAGTATTAACGATGCCTCAATGTTGCCTTCTGATGATAACACCAAGTATGCCTTAATGATGCCTTCACATGAACGCTGCTAAGAATATGTTTACATACTTCACTATGAATATTGTCCATGAACTGTAAACTGATGCTAGGCCCCAACTAGAAAGATCACTCAAATGAATGTTTGCTAAAATCGATCATTATATGTTGGTTTAGGCGAGTGGGTTGGATTCTGCTCGCCAGTACATAGATGATGTACTGACCCACATTTGTGGGCTGGTGTTCGTTCTTGGAAAGTTTTGTACATGAGGATTGGCTTGATTGGTCTCGCGGCATCGAAGATTTGTTGGGCATGCAGAAGCTCTCCTTGAACAAGATGATGTCTTCTAGTTATAAAGGGCATAATGTATGGAATATTGTAACACCCAGTTTCTAAAATAAAGGTAATTTTAAAAAAAAATTTGTGTTTAATTTATTTAATAATGATATTTAAATCATGATATGATTTTTGGTGATTTTTAATCATTTTAAAACTATTTTAAATCATGACTTATGATTTTGGTGTTTGGCTAGTGTAACCGTAGAGATTGTCTGTCCTATAGCCTAGCCATGTGATTAGGATGGTTAATTAGTACACTTTAGCCTAGAGGGTATTTTGGTCATTTTAGGATTTATTTGAATTTATTATAATTTATGGGAATTTCTGTGAATTTAATATTAATTAAATAATTGCTTGGTGTCTTGTTAGTCTTTAACCTAGAATGGACCTAACCTAGAAGTGAGACTTAACCTATAGACTAAGTGGGACTTGTTAGTTTAAGTCATGGTTGGAAATCGATATATAATTGTTTTGGGGCTTATTAGTTAGAATAAGGTGTTTTGAGGATAGGCCTTTAACTAGAAAGCCTAGAAACCCACCAAGAGAGGGAGGCCCATGACCCAACTAACTAAAACCCTAACCCTAGAGTTTTGGCCAGCCAACATAGGGAATCCCACCCCTATATAATTGCCTCTTCCATTAGTTGTAGCCTCTTTATTGAGATTTCAACATTTTGGAGAAGGAGGTAATGTCATTTCTTCCCCAATCCCTAGAATCTTTATTTTAATTCCTTTTCCACTCTAGTCTTTTGCATTAGTTCCTAATCCAGCTTTATTTCATGTCCATGGAGAGAAATCTCAGGTTTGGACCAATTTGGAGCACTTGGCCATCAAGAAGAACTACCCCCTTTTGAAGCTTTTTTATGCAAATTGCACATATAGGTAAATCCCTATTCCCTCCACCAAATTTCGTTTTCTTTGCATGGATAGGAAGCCCTAGGTGTCCCCTAGCCGTAGGTTTTGGGTTTGTGTCGAGTCGTGTCCATTTCGTGTCCGTTTCGGACACGTATCATTGTGTTTATACATGTATTTGATGAAATGTCACAAAGGGAATTTATTTGCTATTTTTGAAAAGTATTTGAATGAAAATATTGATTTATATGTGTTTACTAATTTCCCTATGGACTGAGTTGATTTTTGAGCCGTGTCCGTGTCCAAATAGGACACGAATACGCTCGCAGCACACACGGGCAGTGCCCTGCTGCTCGAGGGGCTTTCCTCCTTGCACGCGCCACGTGGCGGGCTACCACTTGGCATGGAGGTGGGGGCACACACTGACATACCACCACTCGAGTTTGACACGGCCTTGTTGTCACGCCCCAGAACCAGAATACTGGAGAGCGGGGGCGGACATAGCCAGCTACGTATAGCGGAGTGGAATCCACGCCGCTATACGGTCACGGCTGTCTAGATATGTGAGGGTTTCACTACAATCCATCAGTCTCTTAAGGTCATAAAATAGCCTATTGTCTCAATCTCAACCAACTAGTAATAATCATAAGATGTCAGAGCATCAAATACATAAATATAAGGCGTCCCAAATATTACATATTAGATGATCATGAAGCTAGTCGTACAAAATATAAGGACTAGCAAGAGTTCAGTCATACATGATCAACCCCCGGGGCTTGTCAATCATGTTACAGCCCGTAGGCAGACAATAAGTAAAAGTTACAATCGAGCTAACACTTGCTCGTCGGCTAAATGCCTCAAAAGGATAATTTACAATATTACAGTGGAAGAACAAAAGAAACCCACTCGATGCCCTGGTTGCGCCTAGTGGCCACCATCTGGCTGGAAATCCGGTAGATCCTTTGATGCTGCTCCGGTATCTGGCCATACAAAACCAGCTGGGTCAGACCCCAGAAAGAGCAAGTGCCACAAAGGAGGCTTCACTTAAGGACTAAAACCAGCAAATCATTAGCAATCAACAAGCGAATAAGTAAGGGAGGATCGAGATTTGTGCAGTACCAATGCACTTGTCCCGATCATAGGAAGATAGTAAATAAATCATCATTGACATAAAGTAAACTGGAGAACATGTTAAATAAATAAAGCTGGGCAATATGCGAAGAGAAGACGAAGGTATTATTCCGGGAGCCAGGTTACAATCCTTAAACCAAACAAGGACCGAGATTGTAACCCTTCGCCTGAATAGAACTTAGTCTCTGATCATTTATTTGCTAAGGTGACAATCATGAGAGTGTACAGTAATAGAAGTGACAATGAAAGGTACGATACGCTAGAGTGACAATAAGGTACAATCATGGCAGTAACGATCTGGAGTGACAATAGTGTTCAATCATTATAGTGACAATCTGGAGTGACAATCATTCAATCATGCTGGCACAATCTTGCAATTAATCACTTCTAGACAATACTAATCTGGACTAGACTCCATCCAATCAATCACGGCCAATCATTGCCTACGGCTTTCTACATTAACTAACTAGGGTTATCACAATCCTAGTTACTAGCAAGATGCAATGAGATGCTCCAAGTAGTCACAGGCCCTGCAGCTACCCAGGTTATCCAGGCAGACATTATAGTGACAATTTAGAGAGTTCCATCATTATAGTGTCAATCGAGGAAGAGTGCAAGACAATAGAATCCAATCATTAAGTGACAATCGAGAGTGCCCCACATAACAGTGGGCTGGAAATGTGCCCTACTCGTCGGCAGGCTACAAGTCCAATCATTTGCGGCCGGGATAACGGGGTCGCCTGTAACAGGGGAACATCTCTTCATGACTAGTGAATAATTCTAGTTATTAACCTTAGTCCATTTTAGTAGGCACTCCTAACCGTGGTACTCAGGAGTCCCCATCCTAGACATGATGCAAGACAGGACTGGTTTATTTATACAAGCACAATCACCCACGGTGTCAGGTCATATATCTTTATCAGGTCATGTCATGTCCAGGAGCTGCCGCAACGGCTGTTCAAGATACAACATGTCAGGTTATCAGGTCAAGCGTACTAGGCAGGAGTGTGCCACGACGGGCCACTATCAGATCATGTCAGGTTATTATGTCAGGAGTGCACCACTACGGGTCACTATCGTGTCAGGCTCAGTTATCAATTCCAAACATATTACATAAACTCATGATTATCAAGTTCAGAACAAAAGGCGTAAGGATATAAAATGGACGTAAAATATCTAATAAAATATCAATATACAGGACTATAGAAGAGCCAAGCTTAGGGAAAATAAAACCACACTGACACGCTGACTTAAAACCAAGTCAGCCAAAGACCATACGCTCAGGGCAAGGCAAGTCATAAAGCTCTCGAGTTGAACCAGGGGACAGGTTAGGCCAGCGTACGCTCAAGTCTGGCGTACGCTCAAACTAGCGTACCAAATGATCCATACGCTCCCAACAGGAAGCGTACGCAAGGATCTGCGTACACAAGGGCATGCTCAAGCTCCAGGTCAGCGTACGCTCAAGCTAGCGTACGAGAAGGTCTAGGACATGCTCACGCTAGCGTACACAAAAGACAGCGTACGCTCAGCGTACCAAAATGGGCAAGGCACGCTCACGCTAGCGTACGCTCAGGGCAGCGTACACTTAAGTCAGCGTACCAAAGGACCATACGCTTCCAATAGGAAGCGTACGCAAGCCAGCGTACGCAAAAGACACGCTGCCAATAGGCAACGTACCAAAGCTAGCGTACGTACGCTAAAGAGCAGCGTACCCAAGTCAGCGTACGCACGCTAAAGAGCGCGTGCAGCTCAGTGGCGTAGCTAAAGAGCTAGCACACTGCTCACCGTCTTCTCCAAATAGCAAGAACAACAAGAACAGCAAGAACTCCAAAGTGGAATCCAAACTTCAAATGCTCATAACTCGGTCAATAAAAGCCCAAATCTAACTTTCAAACGGTCAAAATTGGGTAAAATGAAATTCCTTACAAGATAGAACCATCAAAACTTGAAAACAAGGATGTTTTATAGATCAAACCACCAAAATCCGAAAATACTTCAATCCTAGATCTACAAAATTCCAAGCTCCAAATGGAGAAAACCCAAGTTCTAATGTTGCTTAGAATGAGCTAACAAAGCTATTAGACAAATAAAATATAGCCCTCAAGTGATAGCAAGATGCAACTTGCCTAGGCCTCTCTCCCTCTCTCTTTCGGTTGGTGAAGGAGTAAATGGTGGAGAAGATGATGATAAAATGAAGAGAGAGAATGAGAGAGTGAATTAATAAAGGGATTGGTGGTGGTAGGTAGGGGGTTCACCCCTTGGTTCATGGTGAACCAAAGAGAACCTAGCATGGCCGAACCCACACAAACCGAACCAAACCAAGCCAACACAAGGAAATACTAAAATAAACCAAGCTGGAAACAAGACAAAAATACGTACACGTATTTTAAATACGTAATACGAACAACAGGCATTACACTTGTGTCGTATCGAGGGAGCACGGATATGTGCACTGAATTTACACTACACTGCTATGTACAGAAAATTGCATCTGATACGTGTTGTTTTCTCTTGACACGACATTGTGGACATGATACAGGGTGACACACGTGTAGCCCTATGCTAGGTGTATACGTGGACGTGACCACGTGGCATGAAGTGTAACGTGTCGTGTCCACGAGGCGACTGCATCGTAGCACGATGCAGTCTGTGCACAGTTCATGTCTGTGTGTGCTTTAGTGCAGTGGACACGAATATGTCGACTTGGTTGGACACGAGATGACCCTATGACATGTGCACATACTCTAGTATCATTTCCAACCTTTGCATTGTGATTCTTACCATGTTTTGATGTTCGAAAAGTTCAATTTCCTAATTTTTCTGATACCCAGAGACTGTAGCTTGTTTCCCTGAATTGCCTATGTATTAAACTGTTCTTGTATGATTAACTGAATGTTGTTCACCCATTTGAAAACTGAGAATAAGCCTAGAAGTTTAGGGATTCACATGGCATAGGTGTTGGCCTTCAAAATTCATTTTTTTAACTGTCAAAGTTGTTAACTGATACCTTCATTATGTGCACTATTTGTAAACACTGAGAAATTGTAAAATGATTGGTGTACACATATTTTTCCTATGCTCAGCTGAGATTGGTTGCACTAGGACTTTATTGTAGTGGTGATCGATTTTGAAATTGTATTGGGTATTGGTTTTCGAATTGGAAATTTCCCAAAAATTTTGGATACTTAACTAATGAGCTATTTCCTGAAACCTTCGAATGGATTAACTTGTTTGTGTGTTTAATTCGATTGTTTGTACACCCATATGCATCTGGGGTTTAGCCTACATATTGGGGTTTTCGATTAGCATGAGAATTCATTTTTTTTTAATTTTTGAAATTGTATTTCCTGATACATTATTTTATTCCCTGATTTTGATTTCAGTGTTTTAATACTTCTTAACTGAAATGTTAATGTCCATATTGTTATAGAGTTAGTTAACTGTTGGTTAATATTTTGATTACCATACTAAATCATTTACTCCTATTTTAGATTATTGGAATGTTGATTATGATTGGTGGCTGAGAGTGTGATTTCGAATTGGGATGTACTGTCATGAACTGTCTTTTTACTGAAAATTGAGAATTGATTTGGGTTTTAAATTGCATTTTAAACTAGTTTTAATGATGATTAATGTTAGATTAGGTTCACCTACATGTGTGCTAAATAATGATCATGTTAGATTGGGTTTTCACCTTGGGATTGGTTTTGTTTTTAACTATCATTTTGGTTTACCAATACCTGAGATTGGTTCACTGTTTTATTTAACTCTCAACCTGAGAGCCCTTTTGAAAACTGAGAATGGACTGTTAAGGTTAACCTGGGTTTAATCCAATATTAAACTAAGGTTTCATATGTTATTAATGAGATTTCATATATTGTAAATTCCTGAGATTCCTTCTTGATTGAACCTGAAAATTGAACCTTGTTTGATATTGGGTTTTCTAGTTCCTGGAACTATTAAACCTGAGAGCTAATATCCACCCACACAAATCTGAGAATAGATTAGGAGTTGGTTTTGATTCATTTGCAAACTGAATACCTGTGTTTAAACACACTTTGGTTGACATCCTCTCCCCTTTCAATTTCAGGTTTAATTTAAGTTGTGTATTAATTAGAGTTTTGTTGAAAATTGTGTTGGGATTGGAATATAGAACTGTCAATATTGGATTCACTGTTGTGTTTGATTCATTGTTTTCAGATTTTGCTCACTGTCAATTGTTTCAACTGATTTTGAATGATCATTTTGAGGCTAATAGCCATGTTGTTTCACTGTCAATTGAGTTTAATATGGAACTGTCATTTAGTTTTCTTTAAAACTGAAATGTATACCCATGTTTCATTCACTGTTGGATTATTATTACCTGTCCTTTGTCCCCCCATTACATTGTTTTCACACACACTCATCCTTACATGTTTACACACACATTCATTCACACACTATCTCACATATACCTTTCCTTTTATGCCACACTTGTTTGTCACAGTAGCCTAACACACTCACTGTTTTCAGATTTGAACAATATACATGTTGCACTGATTTTTCCTGATTTCATGTGACACTGCACATAGGGTCACAAGTGCACAGGTTACATATCACACACTCATTTGATATCCATGTGTACACTGGTTTTACTCTCTCATATACACTACACTCTCCCCTCACACCCTCAAGCTTAACACAAGTTATCACACACAAGTTACACACTCATGTCTCCCACACACATCCTCACATGGCACCCCCTATCATGTACCCTCTTCACACACACACATGTATACCACATCCCTTCCTATTCTCCATGTATATATATATATTGCCTAATGTGTAGATATAGATTATATATGTATGTTTGTATGGTATACATATAATAGCCTATAGGTTATGTATATTCTAAGTTATATTATATAATATATCAATATGTGTATTCCTATATAGATTATACTAATATAGTAATATGTGTATTGTTTTAGATATAGATAATATCATATGGTCATGTGTTTATGGTTGGCTTAGGCATGGTATTGCCTAATAGCCTATGGCCTATATGTGTGTCTGCTTGACTAGTGAGCCTAGATTAGACTTGTGTAGTCTTGTTAGAACCTAGAATGCCTTGTTAGACCTAGAATAGACTAGTTAGACTAGTATAGACTAGTTTGACTTAGTTTGACCATAGTTGACCTAGTTTGACTTCTAGGGTTGACCAGAGTTGATTAAGAGTTGACTTTAGCCTAGATTGACCTAGAATCATATAGAATGCGTAGTAGGACTTCATTATATCATTTTTGACTTGTTGTGACCTGTGCTGTTCTGATTAGGAGCCAGACACCTCTCCTCGGACAGTATATTTCATCCGGATACTCAGATACAGGCGAGTACATTCTCTGATCATTTTATATCCTATTTAGAATTATTTTCCTTCATTAAATTACTTTACTTGATACTGTCACGTTGGTCACACGGATTAGTACTATATGGATCCCATCTTGAGATGTTATCCCTTCAGGGAGCATCGGGTACTACATGTTCTGTGCGTTTCACTTACATGGCTTATCACTATGCTTCATTGGTTCTTTGGTCACTTGTGGCATATACTCTTATGATCACAGAGTTTTCCTCGAATCCTTATCCCATTTATTGGGTTTCCCAGAATCCCCATTTATGGGACTTCCATGTATCACCCTTCGGGGGCCTTTACATGGAATCATAACATAACCTGGCTGGATCCTTGTATATTGATTGAGGGTACGGGGGAGTATAAATAGTCATGTGAACAATTCCAAAGTAGAATATCCATGTACGCCTCTTTAGTATAGCCATGTGCAAATCAAGCCGTTCACATGTCGACTTTGTACTCTAAATTACTAGTCTCTGGTAGCTCTCTACTTATAGTAGGTATTTCTATTACAGTTCTCTCTCTGTTTACATACTGTATTTCCTTCAGTATCTATATCTTACTTTACTGCATGATTATATTTTCTAACCTGCTATGAACTGTTGAGATGTACTGTGCTCGCTCCTGTCCTGACTGGACCAGTTGAAAATATTATAGAGGACGAGGAGGAGGCCTGTGTGGATACCTTCTACGGGACAGCTCTAGCTGAGGACATTACCCTATTGCCTAGACTAGCTTAGTTAGGCCTTATCTTACTTATGTTGTCTTGAGACTAGTAGTTAGACTTTATTTCTGTCTTTGAGATCTGGGTTGTATATTCTTTCATATTCAGTAGCTGAGACCTTGTACTCTGGATATCTGCTGAGATGTTATCTTAGACTGTCTGATCATCTGTATTTTCTTGAGTTCTATATCATATCGTGCTTTTTTCTTCTTTAGTTGTGATTGAGTTTACTTCTGCTATGTCACCCCCATTCGGAGAGTATAAACTGCTTAGCTTTATATTGTTAGATGTTGTGACCTAGGACAGCGTTCTACCGTCGATAATGCGGTATAGACTGGGCGTTGTTATGTTCTCGTGCCCTTACAGTGGGTGCGGGTCGTAACACATTTTTAGTGGTGGCCCATGCAGGTCGAGTTTGTGTAGTGGTATTCGAACTAGAGTATCACTACAGCCTGCAGTAGGATTAGGATATATTTTGAAGGTACTCAATCACAGTTAGGATTCCTTGAAAGATTCCTGGGACGACCCTTGAGAATCTTATTTAAACTTCAATTCGAAATCCTTTTCCCTTGTTTGTTCGCTCTCACTCCTTGATTATTGAATTTGATTTTGATGGATCGTTGTTGATTTTGATTTTTCTATCGAGATAAATTTTATGACCTGAGTTACGATATTTTCTGATGACATATGCTGACGGGAATAACAGGGATGGTAAAACGTGTACTTGATTATGGACCCTGTAGTTTATCGCAGCCATATTAGCTGGCATGGCGGAAACATAGAGACCTAACTTCGGATGTACGTATCTTATTTATGAGATTTGGAATTTCTCGCAGCTATACTAGTCGGCATATCAAGAATTCCAGACGACATGATTATAGAGGTGCATGCCCCAGTCATGGAATCTATCGTTTATCGCAACCTTGCTTACTGGCATGGCGAGGACTCTGAGTAACATGATTTTGGACATACGCATATGATTATCAGACTGTATCTTGAGAAGATTTTTAAACATATCATCTCTATCGTACCTTTCTGTTATAAATTGTATTCCATCATCAAATAATTTAGGAGTAGGGATATTTTAGCTTTATAGAGCTTATTCATATGTAGTTCTTTCATAGTGTAATGATATGATGACTTATAGCGTGGCTATACCCTAGAGATGATAGTTAGCATTGGTATTAGAATAGTAACCCATGACCAGAGCCTATTCTTGAGTATAGTTGTAGTTCACCTAAGACTGAGAGGTCTATATATATATAGATAGATTGCAGATGATTGGCATATGGTATATGGGTTGGTTAGTATCTATAGGCCATTGTTGTGTAGAATTATAGACATGTTGCTTAGCCTATATCTGGTTCATTTTTCTATTTTAGTTAAGTTCTCCTTGAGATTAGTTCAGGCAGGATAGGTCAACCTTTATAGGCATTGTGTAGACCCTTCACTAGATGTCCTGACCCTTGTTTATAAATTCAGTCTCCTTAGCGTCATTTTCTTTTGCCTACATTGATGTTTCAGACCATTCATCCTTAGCCTAAATTCTGAGCATTTGTTCAGTTCCTTATAAGCTTAGTCTACTTTAACCCTTGATGATCAGTTATATATGTATGGATATATAGATGATATACTTAGGATATATATAGTGGGTTGTTGTTCTTGAGCTTATGTATATATGGTATTAGGTTTTGTGTGCTTAGAATATGGGTATTTAGTTATGGAAGACTTGATAAGATTGGAAAGTTAAGTGTTAGTCTATTATAGAGTTTCTCTTTTGCTAATCCTTAGTTGCCAACACCTAGATATCTAGCATAGGTAAAATCCTAAGAAGTTGACCAGTTGATGACCAAGTACTTGGATGTTGAGAAATTCACTAGTGGTTGACCCTTGGCTGTGTTTGACCTAGAAGTAGTACTACCATCTTAAATTTCGAGGACGAAATTTTTCTAAGGTGGGTAGGATTGTAACACCCAATTTCTAAAATAAGGGTAATTTTAAAAAAATATTTGTGTTTAATTTATTTAATAATGATATTTAAATCATGATATGATTTTTGGTGATTTTTAATCATTTTAAAACTATTTTAAATCATGACTTATGATTTTGGTGTTTGGCTAGTGTAAACGTAGAGACTGTCTGTCCTAGAGCCTAGCCATGTGATTAGGATATTTAATTAGTACATTTTAGCCTAGAGGGTATTTTGGTCATTTTAGGATTTATTTGAATTTATTATAATTTATGGGAATTTTTGTGAATTTAATATTAATTAAATAATTGCTTGGTGTCTTGTTAGTCTTTAACCTAGAATGGACCTAACCTAGAAGTGAGGCTTAACCTATAGACTAAGTGGGACTTGTTAGTTTAAGTCATGGTTGGAAATCGATAGATAATTGTTTTGGGGCTTATTAGTTAGAATAAGGTGTTTTGAGGATAGGCCTTTAACTAGGAAGCCTAGAAACCCACCAAGAGAGGGAGGCCCATGACCCAACTAACTAAAACCATAACCCTAGAGTTTTGGCCAGCCAACATAGGGAATCCCACCCCTATATAATGCCTCTTCCATTAGTTGTAGCCTCTTTATTGAGATTTCAACATTTTGGAGAAGGAGGTAATGTCATTTCTTCCCCAATCCCTAGAATCTTCATTTTAATTCCTTTTCCACTCTAGTCTTTTGCATTAGTTCCTAATCCAGCTCTATTTCATATCCATGGAGAGAAATCTCAGGTTTGGACCAATTTGGAGCACTTGGCCATCAAGAAAAACCACCCCCTTTTGAAGCTTTTTTATGCAAATTGCACATATAGGTAAATCCCTATTCCCTCCACCAAATTTTGTTTTCTTTGCATGGATAGGAAGCCCTAGGTGTCCCCTAGCCGTAGGTATTGGGTTTGTGTCGAGTCATGTCCATTTCGTGTCCGTTTCGGACACGTATCATTGTGTTTATACATGTGTTTGATGAAATGTCACAAAGGGAATTTATTTGCTATTTTTGAAAAGTATTTGAATGAAAATATTTATTTATATGTGTTTACTAATTTCTCCATGGACTGAGTTGATTTTCGAGTCGTGTCCGTGTCCAAATAGGACACGAACACGCTCGCAGCACACACGGGCAGTGCCCTGCTGCTCGGGTGTCTTTCCCCCTTGCACGTGCCACGTGGCAGGTTGCCACTTGGCATGGAGGTGGGGACACACACTGACATGCCACCCCTCGAGTTTGACACGTCCTTGTGTCGTGTCGAGGGAGCACAGACACGTGCAATGAATTTACACTACACTGCTACGTGCGGAAAATCACATCTGATACGCGTTGTTTTCTCTTGACACGACACTTGTGGACACGGTGCAGGGTGAAACACGTGTAGCCCTATACTAGGCGTACACGTGGATGTGACCACGTGGCATGAAGTGTCACGTGTCGTGTCCACGAGGCGACTGCATCGCAGCATGATGCAGTCTGTGCACAGTTCGTGTCTGTGTGTGCTTTAGTGCAGTGGACACGAATGTGTCGACTTAGTTGGACACGAGATGACCCTATGACACGTGCACATACTCTAGTATCATTGCCAACCTTTGCATTGGGATTCTTACCATGTTTTGATGTTCGAAAAGTTCAATTTCCTAATTTTTCTGATACCCAGAGACTGTAGCTTGTTTCCCTGAATTGCCTATGTATTAAACTGTTCTTGTATGATTAACTGAATGTTTTTCACCCATTTGAAAACTGAGAATAAGCCTAGAAGGTTAGGGATTCACATGGCATAGGTGTTGGCCTTCAAAATTCATTTTTTTAAC
Organism: Iris pallida; assembly: GCA_029216955.1. Taxonomy (NCBI): domain Eukaryota; kingdom Viridiplantae; phylum Streptophyta; class Magnoliopsida; order Asparagales; family Iridaceae; genus Iris; species Iris pallida. The sequence continues at coordinate 2,020,554 of JANAVB010001597.1, forward strand.
TGTTAAAGTTGTTAACTGATACCTTCATTATGTGCACTGTTTGTAAACACTGAGAAATTGTAACATGATTGGTGTTCACATATTTTTCCTATGCTCAGCTGAGATTGGTTGTACTAGGACTTTATTGTAGTGGTGATCGATTTTAAAATTGCATTGGGTATTGGTTTTCGAATTGGAAATTTCCCAAAAATTTTGGATACTTAACTAATGAGCTGTTTCCTGAAACCATCGAATGGATTAACTTGTTTGTGTGTTTAATTCGATTGTTTGTACACCCATATGCATCTGGGGTTTAGCCTACATATTGGAGTTTTCAATTAGCATGAGAATTTAGTTTTTTTTTAATTTTCGAAATTGTATTTCCTGATACATTGTTTTATTTCCTGATTTTGATTTCAGAGTTTTAATCCTTCTTAACTGAAATGTTAATGTCCATATTGTTATAGAGTTAGTTAACTGTTGGTTAATGTTTTGATTACCATACTAAATCATTTACTCCTATTTTAGATTATTGGAATGTTGATTATGATTGGTGGCTGAGAGTGTGATTTCGAATTGGGATGCACTGTCATGAACTGTCTTTTTACTGAAAACTGAGAATTGATTTGGGTTTTAAATTGCATTTTAAACTGATTTTAATGATGATTAATGTTAGACTAGGTTCACCTACATGTGTGCTAAATAATGATCATGTTAGATTGGGTTTTCACCTTGGGATTGGTTTTGTTTTTAACTGTCATTTTGGTTTACCAATACCTGAGATTGGTTCACTGTTTTGTTTAACTGTCACCCTGAGAGCCCTTTTGAAAACTGAGAATGGACTGTTAAGGTTAACCTGGGATTAATCCAATGTTAAACTAAATTTCATATGTTATTAATGAGATTTCATATATTGTAAATTCCTGAGATTCCTTCTTGATTGAACCTGAAAATTTAACCTTGTTTGATATTGGGTTTTCTAGTTCCTGGAACTACTAAACCTGAGAGCTAATATCCACCCACACAAATCTGAGAATAGATTAGGAGTTGGTTTTGATTCATTTGCACACTGAATACCTGTGTTTAAACACACTTTGGTTGACATCCTCTCCCCTTTCAATTTCAGGTTTAATTTAAATTGTGTATTAATTAGAGTTTTGTTAAAAATTGTGTTGGGATTGGAATATAGAACTGTCAATATTGGATTCACTGTTGTGTTTGATTCATTGTTTTCAGATTTTGCTCACTGTCAATTGTTTCAACTGATTTTGAATGATCATTTTGAGGCTAATAGCCATGTTGTTTCACTGTCAATTGAGTTTAATATGGAACTGTCATTTAGTTTTCTTTAAAACTGAAATGTATACCCATGTTTCATTCACTGTTGGATTATTATTAACTGCCCTTTGTCCCCCCATCACACTGTTTTCTCACACACACTCATCCTTACATGTTTACATACACATTCATTCACACACTATCTCACATATACCTTTCCTTTTATGCCACACTTGTTTGTCACAGTAGCCTAACACACTCACTGTTTTCAGATTTGAACAATATACATGTTGCACTGATTTTTCCTGATTTCATGTGACACTGCACATAGGGTCACAAGTGCACAGGTTACATATCACACACTCATTTGATATCCATGTGTACACAGGTTTCACTCTCTCATATACACTACACTCTCCCCTCACACCCTCAAGCTTAACACAAGTTATCACACACAAGTTACACACTTATGTCTCCCACACACATCCTCACATGGCACCCCCTATCATGTACCCTCTTCACACACACACATGTACACCACATCCCTTCCTATTCTCCATGTATATATATGTATTGCCTAATGTGTAGATATAGATTATATATGTATGTTTGTATGGTATACATATAATAGCCTATAGGTTATGTATATTCTAAGTTATATTATATAATATATCAATATGTGTATTCCTATATAGATTACATTAATATAGTAATATGTGTATTGTTTTAGATATACATAATATCATGTGGTCATGTGTTTATGGTTGGCTTAGGCATGGTATTGCCTAATAGCCTATGGCCTATATGTGTGTCTGCTTGACTAGTGAGCCTAGATTAGACTTGTGTAGTCTTGTTAGAACCTAGAATGCCTTGTTAGACCTAGAATAGACTAGTTAGACTAGTATAGACTAGTTTGACTTAGTTTGACCATAGTTGACCTAATTTGACTTCTAGGGTTAACCAGAGTTGACCAAGAGTTGACTTTGGCCTAGATTGACCTAGAATCATGTAGAATGCATAGTAGGACTTCATTATATCATTTTAGACTTGTTGTGACCTGTGCTGTTCTGATTAGGAGCCAGACACCTCTTCTCGGACAGTACATTTCATCCAGACACTCAGATACAGGCGAGTACATTCTCTGATCATTTCATATACTGCTTAGAATTATTTTCCTACATTAAATTACTTTACTTGATACTGTCACATTGGTCACACGGATTAGTACTATATGGATCCCTTTTTGAGATGTTATCCCTTCAGGGAGCATCGAGTACTACATGTTCTGTGCGTTTCACTTACATGGCGTATCACTATGCTTCATTGGTTCTTTGATCACTTGTAGCATATACTCTTATGATCACAGAGTTTTCCTTGAATCCTTATCCCATTTATTGGATTTTCCAGAATTCCCATTTATGGGACTTCTATGTATCACCCTTCGGAGGCCTTTACATGGAATCATGACATAACCTGGCTGGATCCTTGTGTATTGATTGGGGGTACGGGAGAGTATAAATAGTCATGTGAATAATTCTAAAGTAGAATAGCCATGTACGCTTCTTTAGTATAGCCATATGCAAATCAAGCCGTTCACATGTCGACTTTGTACTCTAAATCACTAGTCACTGGTAGCTCTCTACTTATAGTAGATATTTCTATTACAGTTCTCTCTCTGTTTACATACTACATTTTCTTCAGTATCTATATCTTACTTTACTGTATGATTATATTTTCTAACCTGCTATGAACTGTTGAGATGTACTGTGCTCGCTCCTGTCCTGACTGGACCAGTTGAAAATATTACAGAGGACGAGGAGGAGGCCTGTGTGGATACCTTCTACGGGACAGCTCTAGCTGAGGACATTACCCTATTGCCTAGACTAGCTTAGTTAGGCCTTATCTTACTTATGTTGTCTTGAGACTAGTAGTTAGAATTTATTTCTGTCTTTGAGATCTGGGTTGTATATTCTTTCATATTCAGTAGCTGAGACCTTGTACTCTGGATATCTGCTGAGATGTTATCTTAGACTGTCTGATCATCTGTATTTTCTTGAGTTCTATATCATATTGTGCTTTCTTCTTCCTTAGTTGTGATTGAGTTTACTTCTGCTATATCACCCCCATTCGGGGAGTATAAACTGCTTAGCTTTATATTGTTAGGTGTTGTGACCTAGGATAGCGTTCTACCGCCGATACTGCGGCGTAGGCTGGGCGTTGTTACGTTCTCGTGCCCTTACAGTGGGTACGGGTCGTGATAAATATTGTACTCAGTTGTACCAGTGAGTTGTAAGCTAAGTTGGTATATTGAGTTGTAATCCAATGTATCAAAGTATCAAATGTAAGTCTTCTAGCATTTGTTTAGTTGGCTATCAATGTAAAGTGAGATGTATTATAAGCATTGTATTTCAATACGAGTCTTGTACTCTTATTCAATTATCAATAAAGAGAATAATTTTATATACCTCTCTGTGACTGCAAGTTATCTTCTCATTTCTACTGCTACAAATCAAATGATGTGTTCCCATTCGATAAGAAAGAATGTCCTCGTTAACTTCAATTTGTCTGATTCTGCCGCTGCGATATGTTCCTATTTGGAGATAATAAATTATATACTATCTTTGCCTTGTACAAGTGCAATACCAGACTTGTACGATATCACGCCCATGCGAGGACGATCGATTCTAAGAGATAAATATGTGAATAAATGACTCTACGAATCGGGGCATGACATATATGCTATAGACTCGAGACAGAGGAATACTATATAGACTATATTCTAGAGACTCACGACTGAGGCATGGTATATAGACTTAGACTCGCTACTATGGTACTTTATTTCTTCGACTTGACTTGGTAGTCATGCGAACATCCATTGTTCTTAAATTGCATAGTCACGTAGAATGGTTAGGTGACGTTGATGATGTTCATATACTTATACATGATCATGGCATGGGACAGTGTCTCGTCGCAAAATAGTTTGCCATCCCTTGTCCTTGTTTAATTCTAGGGGTGGTTCACTACTTTGATGTTGGGATACTAGACCATATTGTGATCTGGATTATTTATTTTTACCTATGACTATATATCATATTTATATTCAGTCTATATGGTATATTTTTCTATATCATGTTAAGTCTCTCTGAGGACCTGATGATCTCTCTAGGTATTTGATTGCGTGGAGTTAGTTCGATGATCAAGATAGTGCTGCTATTTTCGATTCAGGTATCTTTCGTGATTTCATATTTATATCCATTACTTGCCTTTTGCTTATTAGCCTAGTTTTATAGACCTATATTATTCTACAGGTTTATTCAGACATATATGTGAATGGACTGCAGACCATGACACGTATTGTTTATCCTCTATATTATTCATTCTGTTGATTGAAATATATGATTGATGATTTGATAGATAGATTTAGATACCAAGACAACATATATGTATTCTAGCTAGGCTAGAGTCCAGTGGTTACGTAGCTGGCATGTTTACGTATTTCTAGTCTTATGTAAATTGGGACTGGGACATTACATATTTTTATGGCGGCCCATGCAGGTCAAGAGCATATCGTCTCGGTTTCTTTATTGTACCGGGTCAGCCTGCTAGGATAGTTTATTAGGATCTCAATCCTTAATTGCTTTGAAAATTCTTTTGATTTTATCTATCGTCCTTGAAACTCGTAATTGAAGTCGGTCATCTTTCTTGGCCTTCTTATTTTGGACTCTCATCTTTTCCTATTTCAGAAAGACGAACATTATTGCTTGATGAACCATTTAGGATATATTCTATCATAGGATGGAGGTAGTTGATAGTGTTATTTAAAAAAAATGAATTAGTTATTTAAGGTAAAAAGGGTTGGGATAGACACATATACTCGATAGACTGATTAGAATGGAGTGGCAGTATGGAATCTACAAGATCAGGATTAATAGACTACAACCATTCCACTATTTACCTATGTTGGATAGAGATGGACTAGAGTACCTAAGTTAGATAGAGACGGGTTATAGGTATAACAAACTTTAACTAGGGTTAGTAAGGAATGTAAGATATAATTCCTCAATCATAATGATTGAAGTGATTAGAAAGAACATATAGTGGAATTCTAGAGTTAGTTACGATTCCCTAACTAGAATGTGAACATCTATGTAAAAGACTATAGTTGGAAGGACAAGAGGGTCTTCTTATGAATAGAATAATTCCATAAGCACCGTACTATAGACAAATATAAATCCATATAGACATTTTTATGATTGAATTAAGATTTAGGAAATTATCCTTTGAACGTTATAGAAAATCATGATATTATTCATATATTAGGAACTAAATTACTTTGGATAGTAGTGGATAGGTTTGTTTTAGACTAGAATGACATCTCCATACATGGTAAGACTAGCACTGAAATGACCTATTAACAATCAAGGACTAGGAGATTGACCAATAGGTAAAACCTTGTGAAGGTGTTATATATAAGTATTGTCTAGCATTTCACCATTACCTAGCAGATAGTTATAAAATATTTAGGCATCCATAGCAAGAAAGAGTAAATGGTTAATAGTACTATTAAGGAGATTGATATATATAGTTTATAGGAATATAGGGTTATCCTAGAAAACATTGATAGATAACATATGCACTAGCTGGAATATGAGTTCATCATCTTCAAACTGATTGATCCTATGAAGCCCAAGATCGTTCTAGTAACCCAAAGTATAATTTTTCATCAACTGTACTGCTATCCTTTCAATTACGAATACTTGTCTTAATATGCAATCATAGTCACATGATTTTACAGTAACCAATCGTTCTACTTATGCAGTTGAGCACCTCTATTCCATTCCTAAGTCGTGCTATAATAAAAACAAATTTGTTGGTTGTTATGCCTCCTTGTATTTAATATCCATATCCTCTTAGGTACCAGTTCTTTCATACTCGAATTCTGTCGACTTAGTCACTATGACTTGACTCATCCTACGCCTAATTGTATTTGACTTCTTTCGGGATTAATTTCATTTTCTTTCTATATCTTGCCAGGATGGATAGATTGTAAGACCCTCTCAAATTTTTGGGTCTTCTTGGATTGGTGAGTGATTGGAATAAATTGGTTCTGATTAGGGTAATAACTTAGTGATTCATAATACCTATTTTTATTCAGATTATTTGAAGCCATTGCTGTGACTTTGATATTTGGAGCACAACACTAGCATTTTTCTTCCAACAAAATTTTAACTCGTGATCTAGACAAGCCACTCTACACGTATGACATACATGTCCCACACAAACACACTTTCATATGCTCTATTTTAATGACACAATATTTATGACCAATTTTTACTTAGACTAAACACTAGATTCTCATTCTCGTTCCTTTTGATTTCAACCATGCAATATTAACATATTCCCTCAAACAAAATAAATACCCATGATCTATACAAGACGCACAACACCTATAACATTTGCATTCCACTCAAACAAGCCTCCACATGCCTCATACACAACATCAAACACCAAACACTGACCCCGTACATAACTAGTCAATATGACTTAAATTATCCATAGGCCAACCTAACCATTCCTTATCTTCAAATTAAATTCTACAAAAAGGTTCCATGCATCTATTATAAATTTCTATCTCTTAATCTAACAAAATTTTCTTTCCATAAATTCTTGATCTTATCTCTTTGACACCTATCTCATGAGATGAACGAAATCCCTCTATACCAACTCGTTTCAGTTATACTTCGAACAAGCTAATTCCTACTATTTTGTTGAATCATGATCTAAACAGGAGCGGTGTTGAATTGGTAAAAATTTCTTTATAAGGTTGTCGACCAAGAACACCGTGGTAATACCTAGGCTCCCTTAGACTCCGTGATTACGGTCAGAGTGCTTAATAATCTCATACCTCTCCTTAGAACTTGACCTCCCGATAAATTTTGTAACTGCAATTTTCATGGTTAACCAATTTTCTTAAGTTGGGTAGAGTCTTCAACTAAGTGTGCCATATCTCTTAGAATGTGACATCAAAATAGAATTCCATTTGTAATCGCTTTTCCTATCTTTTCGAGAATCGATGTACGACATGACGTACTTAACTCTACTTTCGTATTTAGTCTCTTTGTTCTTTTATATCAAAGATTTTGTTTAATTTTGGGGACCGAAGGATGACATAACTGTTTCTTCCATCTGTTCGAAAGTTATAGTACGAACTTCGTACTTGACCCTTTTCTTCCGTATTGCATATTGTTCCCTATTTTATCGTGCCTTTTATTTCAAGGATCAAGGTACGATATTCCATACTTGATTTTCTACTGCTCCAACTTCGTTTATTAGTAGATCGTTTGTTTGTTTTAATTTCGAGGACGAAATTTTTATAAGTTGGGTAGAATGTAAAACCCGTACTTTTTACTAAAGTTTTTTCCCTTATTATTATCAGTCTTACTAATAGTTATTATGTTAAATGGAGTATATGATAATATATATTTAAATTATGTATACACTTGGGATTGTAAAATATTTTATTTTTTATTTTTTATTTCATTTATAGAATTATACAAGTACAAATAAATAATATATATTTTCCACATATACTGGTCTTGTAATATAAATATTTTTATGTATTTTTAATTTAACTTAGTAATTAGTTTGGTTAATTGATATCTAGTTATTTATATATAAAAATAAATATTATTATTTTGGTGTAATTTAATTATAGAAATTCAAATTATATATATTCTTATGTAGTTTAATTATAGAGTTACATTAATAGAGTTTTATTTTATTAAATAAATAAGTATATTGGTTATTCTTTTATATGTGCCATGGTTATATAAAATAGTATTTAACATTTTATATTTTAGAAGATATTTATATATAATTTTTATGGAAGTTTTTATTTTATATAAATTAGCAATAGAAAAAAAATTAGCAATAGAAATAAAGGTTATATTAAAAACATTTTTAAATGTTTTTTATTCTAGTTAATAAGTAAAGAAATGAAGTAAAAAATAGTATAAAAAATAAATTAGCTGAACAGTACCCGCACGGAGGTACTATTCATCAACATCCCAGACAGCCCATCCTGATCCTATATTTTTTTTTTCTGATCCTATATATATATATATATATATATATTAACTCCTGCATGCTCGGCCAGACCACTGCCGCGCGTCAACCAAGCCGCCGGCCGGGCATCATCGTCGTAGTAGTCGCAGTAGTGCCCTGTCCCGCTCAGTTCAACCGGAGTAATCGAAACGCAACGACGTTTCGACTTAGCCACGTAATAGCTTGCATGAAGTCTCGCTCGGTCGAGGAAACACCTTGCTCAGATGGGTGGCTTCGATAAACTTGCCTCAGCTTGGCCTTCACGCTAATAAATGGAAGTTTTCATTGCGCTGAGTAGGCTTGATAATAAAAGTGATGAATCCACATAGCTAAGAAAATAATCCCATTGTGTCGAATGTGTATAGAACTTGGAAGTGTTAGCTTGTTGCCTAGAGATCAATCCATGACTTTTTTTTAAAGTTGCACTCGGTCTTTCGACCGCACGTATTGAGTTAAGCAAAGTAATGTCACGGGCTATCGAATTGATGTCATAGAAGGCACGCCCCCACGATTCTACTGATTGCTCACATTCCATTGGCTCATAGTTGGTCTTATAAAAGATGGCACGTTTCCACTGTTTCACGGCTGACTTAAGTGATATGTCCCCATGGTCTCACAGTTTGTCATATAGAGTATGACACGGTCTATGGCACTTATGGAACACATTTTGTTCAAGTAAGTAGAAAGACTATGCGGTAGTCATTTTTTGAGTTTTAAAGATGAAAAGTTCACACGACCGTTTGTTGTCGAGGCAGTCCCTCATTTGGGAGTCTCCAACGAAGTATGGAAAGTATGGTTTATGAGCACGATTTGCAAGAAAGGTTTAAGTCATACCATAAATTAGGTCATGCATTTACATGAGTCTAGATGATCGCGTAGGTGCGTGGTCTTGGACAACTTCTGCACAAGGACGCTGTTTCTTCAGATGAAAACATGGGGCTACATGACCAATCCAGCCCAGGAGGAAATACGGTATAGCTAATATTGGTATGGCAACCAGAAGATTCAGGATCCTTGAGTAGGGCTTGCTACCCGTACTGCAACAGTCATCGTCTCTCCTAGCTCTGTCCAAGATGGCTTGAATTGTCAGTGACTTTTCATATAGAGGACTCGGTGTGCTGAGCAAAAATTCTCATGCACCGTACCGGTTGAGTGACAGAAAATTTAAGTACAACACGGATGAGTCAAGATATGTGTGCACGTTATGCAACACAATTATGGAGCCTAAGATTTGGCTGTAGTAGAGACATGTACTTCGGTACGAGATGTGGTGTCGGGTGTTTGAGTCATTGACACAAGTTTATGAGTTCATGTTTGAGTCATTTGAAAGGACAAGTAAAGATTATGATTCACGCTGCTGCGAGGCACAACCATTATGTTTGCACAAATAGGTTTTTGTAAGCCACCAAAATTTCATAATAGTTTTTTTTATTTTGGTATTTGTACGACGAGTATAAATACGTACATACGAATTATTTAATTATCTTTATACAAAAGATTTATTATTATATTTTTCAAAATATAGAAATAACTATTTTTTCGATATAATATAAGGTAAAAAGGTCTATATTTGTTCGAGTATAAATATATCGTCCCGAATTTTCCAAACTTATTTTTATTATTATAGAAATGCTTTTTATTTGATATACAAGTATAGTTACTAATTCTGAAAGTAATATTTATGTAAATAATTTTTACTATTTGCATGCGATATACATGAAAATAAATTCATGTATATTTTATAAAACTTTGTATTTAGAAAAAACTATTTGTAATTATTTTAAAGTATTTTAAATTAATTGGAATTATTTTTTTATTTAATTTATAAAAAATATTTTAAATTTATTTGCTGTAATCTAAATTGGGAGTAGAATTTATTGGATTAGATTTTAAACAGTTTTAAATTAAAGATGAGATTTATCTAGTTTTAAATTTGGATTAGATTTTATTGAAATTATTTTATATAGATTTAAATTATTGTGAGATTTATCAAGTGAGATTTAAATCGTTCCTAATTCTTATCTAATTAGGATTCCTCTACCCTATTTATAGGGGAGCTTTTCTTTGTTTTTTCCATAATTTTTTCACCACCAATGTGTGTGCACCGTGTCGATGTTTACCCACTTCGTGTCAGGCTATGTTGGTCTCGGGTCTGACCCTGGATGTCTTTCCACTATCACAATTCTTCTCTTTTTTGTCCAAAATACTCAAAATTTGTCATAAAAATCTACCTCAGCTATAACAACTTTGAATAGCCATAACTCCCAACTCCGGACTTCGTTTTACTCCCATTTTTTGTTTCAACCATATTAAGCTTAGCTTCGATAATCTATAATTTATTGTAGAAAATTCATAATATATTTTTATGTAAAATTATTTGAGTGTCAGTTGTCCAAAAATAGACGTGTCATACTATTTTTGAGATTTTGGGGGATCCCGAACTCGGTTTTGCGATCCGTTTGATGTTTCAAAAATCTGACATGATGATCTGTAACATGCAAAAAAAATTAAAAATTAATTTTAAAGTTTAAATTTTATTTTGGGCTAATGTATATTTATACTATTTTATGGATTTTCAAAGTATTTTTCTAAAATTATTTTAACTAATAAAAAGGGTAGTTTCGAAATTAAAACTTATTTTCAAGTATGTATTTATCTAAATATTTTGGGGTAATAAAATAGAGTTTTCAAGTATTATAAATATTTTTTCTGAAAAATAGTATATGTATTACTTACACCAATCTCATCGATTATTAATTCTTGACCATGGGTAATCATATTTTCTATTCTCTTATGAAATTGGACTTATGTCGATCCTAGCTAATTTGACTGTTCTAGACTCGATGGAACAGTCTTTCCCATCATCGGAGGCCATCTTATGAAGTTTTAACACCAAAGTCAATTTTGTGCCATCATGATCATTGCACCATACCAGGCATCACACCATGCGAGTATACATTGTCGAATAATATAGTTTATTTCATGCATTTCTATATTTTTGTTACTATTTAGTCTTATTTGATTACATATTTCTCATGTTTATGTCATTAAATTATTTTCTAGATTTACGTGCATGTATAGGATATTAGTTATTTTTATTGCTTGTTTATTGATCTTTATCATGTTCACCGTATCTTGTGATAGAGTTGTCAGTTCTACGCCATGTTTCCTTAATTTGACCTGATATTGATTGTTTGAATTGGACTTGACCTAAGTTGACATGACTTGTCAATTCTCGATTGGGAGTTGCTTTCATTGAGCTACAACTGAGACATACTATAGATTGGGAGTATCTCGCATTGTACTACAGTCTATAGGATTTTACTTTACTCTTGTATTCCTTTAGGAGAGGAGATTAATACTAGGATTGGCTACTTGACCGTTCTCGACTGGTAGTTACTTGCATTGAACTACAATTGAGATATACTATAGATTGAGAGTATCTTACATTGTACTAAAGCCAATGTAATTTATTTAATTTATTATTAGCCACGTCTAGTATTACACTTTTCTATGACACATCACTTCTTAGATGTCTTTCTTGTACTGTTCTTATTTTTCATACATGTTATTTACTATTATAGTAGGCATGTTTATATGTATCTTGTTACGTCCCTTTGAGGACCTGGTGATCTCTCCAAGTGTGTCTATTTTCTTGACTATCTGTAGGAGGTCTAGCCAAGATCATGATCTTCTCCTTTCTATCGAAGGTGACATGCTCTAGGATCATACTTGCTGCATGTATACTTTATTTTTCTATTTCCTATTTTGGTAGTAGATTTGTTTCCATACAACACTTGTACAATGACATTTCATATTTGATTCTATAACATCTTTATTCTTTTATTTTGGTAGATGAGATTAGTAAATCATGGCTATTTATATGTTGTTTTTTACAACTTACGTATATTTATTATACGGCTAGCATGTACGACTCCTAGTCCTACGTATTTTGGGACTGTGATGTCACAAATTTTTGTGATGGCTCATGCAGGTCAACAAATAAATTGTTGGTTACATGACTGTACCAAGCAAGCCTGCATAGAGGATTAGAGTCTAGGATCTTATCCACATACTTGATCTTCTTCTTTGATTCCATTTTCGAACTCTCTTTGACTTTCTTGAATTGTATCTTGCTTGATTTCTTTTCTACTATGGGCCTTATTTCTCATGCTTATATAGAAGTTAGGAAGATGACTCGTACTTGGTATATATGCTGCATTGTTCAATTACACTATTAGTTGAACTCTTATAAGTTAGGTAGCGTGCCTCATAACCTAGCATCCCTTTTGTCCTTATGACCCATTATTGAGGTATAATTGAATGACACTAATAGGTTTACCTAAACTATAGAGTTTAGAGGTCCCTAATCCATTGGTTGACAAAAGCCTTAGAAAAGAAGGTAGTAGGACAACTGTAGAGGCACAAACACCGAATGCATCATATATTTTTGAAGATATTTATATTTTTTTCACCATCTCACGTACTTTTGGACTATCTTGACTAATGTTGCTATCATACCTAGTTTTGCAAGCTTATTCTTTTATCGAGCTTATTTAGGACACATATTATACTGGAGACGCCTACTAACATATTGTCTAAATAGAATCGGTGTACTAAGGTCTGATCAACCTTAATGCACCTGGTTCGCTCTTCATATAAATATTCTACGTGGATTAAGATATATTTGACTTAGCTTATTAGACCTATACTTGCCATCAAGACAGGTCCGAGCATATCGTATTGGTTACATAATTGTACTAATTTTAGAATATACCAAATAGGATCTCATCCGCAACTGCCTTGACAACTATCTTTCGAACTATTCAATCGCCTTTGAACCCCGCATTTCTATTCGATCACGTCCTCCTTGAACACTTTATTTTCTTACGCCTTCACCTATTTTGGAAAGACAAACCCTCGTACTTGAAGGAAAATAGATATATGGATAGTACTACGTATGAATCCCATAAGCCAATTATATTATTAGGTGGTTATCTTTTGCGATTAAGGGGTATCATAGGTGATATAACCTATGTTAAAACCTTCGAGGACTAGTGAGCACTATTGAAAGATTTAAAAAGTTATTACCTATTTAGAAGTTACACATTTTGATGTTAGTGGTTATCGAGTTTAGACACTAATTGGGATGTCATGTATGCAATCATCTTCAAGGCTATTTTATTTTATTTTTCTAGCTATTCAAAATTTCTCATTTTCGTTAAATGTCGTTCCATCTCCATCGTGTTATCGTAATAAGAAAATCCATCTACCTTCTCAACCCTGCCTACCCAAGTTATTTATTAATTTTGAGGACGAAATTCTTGTAAGTTGGGTAGATTGTAAGCCTCCGAAATTTCATAATAGTTTTTTTTATTTTGGTATTTGTACGACGAGTACGAATACGTATATACGAAGTATTTAATTTTTTTTTATGCAAAACTTTTATTATTAGATTTTTCAAAATATAGAAATAACTATTTTGTTTCGATATAATACAAGATAAATATTTTCAATATTTGTTCAAGTATAAATATGTCGTCCCAAATTTGTCAAACTTATTTTTATTATTATAGAAATGCTTTTTATTTGATATACAAATATAGATACTAATTTTGAATGTAATATTTATGTAAATAATTTATACTATTTGCGTGCGATGTACATGAAAATAAATTCATGTATATTTTGTAAAACTAACTTTGTTTTAGAAAAAATGATATGTAATTATTTTAAAGTTTTTTAAATTAATTTGAATTATTTTTTAAATTAATTTATAAAAAGATTTTTAAATTTATTTGCTGTAATCAAATTTGGGAGTAGATTTTATTGGATTAGATTTGAAATAGTTTTAAATTAAATTTGAGATTTATCTAGTTTTAAATTTGGATTAGATTTTGTTGAAATTGCTTTAAATAGATTTAAATTAATGTGAGATTTATCAAGTGATATTTAAATCGTTCATAATTCTTATCTAATTAGGATTCCTTTACCCATTTATAGGGAAGCTTTTCTATTATTTTTCTCCACAAATTTTTCTACCGCCATTGTGTGTGCACTGTATCGGTGTTCACCTACTTCGTGTCAGGCTGTGTTGACCTCGAGTCCAACCCTGATTGTCTTTCTATTATCACAATTTCTCTCTTTTTAGTCTAAAATACCCAAAATTCATCGTAAAATCTGTCTCAGCTATAGCAACTTTGAAGAGTCATAACTCCCAACTTCAGACTCTGTTTCACCTCCAGTTTTTTTATTTGAACCGTATTAAGGTTAGCTTCGATAATCTATAATTTATTTTAGCAAATTTGTAATATATTTTTTTGTAAAATTATTTGAGTGGCAGTTGTTCGAAAATTGATGTGTCGTACTATTCTTGAGATTTCGAGAGATCCCGAACTCGATTTTGCCGATGATTTATAACATGCAATTTTTTGGAAATAAATTTTAAAAGTTTAAATTTTATTTTTGGTCTAATTTATATTTATATTATTTTATGGTATTTAAAATAAGATTTTGACCGAAAAATATTATTGTAATATTTTCTACCTAATTAAGTTTTATTTTTTTTCCTCTAAAAATGATATTCATAGATTTTCAAAGTATTTTTCTAAAATTATTTTAACTAATAAAAAGGGTAGTTTCTAGTTTTCAAATACCTATTTATCTAAACATTTTAGGATAATAAAATATAGTTTTCAAGTATTATAAATATTTTTCTAAAAATATTATATGTGTTACTTAAATCAATCTCATCGATTATCAATTCTTGACTATGGCTAATTGTTTTTCCTAATATCTTATGAAACTAGACTTCCTTATGCTGACCTTAGCTAATTTAGCTACTCTAGACTCGATGGAACAGTCTGTTCCATCATCGAAGGCCATGCATTTTTTAAAGTTTTAACACCAAAGTCAATTCTGTGCCATCATGATTTTTGCACCACACTAGGCATTACACCAGGCAAGTATGCCTTGCCGAATTGTACAGTTTATTTCATGTATTTCTATATTGTTGTTTCTATTCATTCTTATTTGATTACATGTTTCTCATGTTTATGCCATTATTATTTTCTAAATTTACATGCACATATAGGATATTAGTTATTTTTATTGCTTTTTTATTGGTCTTCTTCATGTTTATCGTGTCTTGTGATAGAGTTGACCTGAGTTGACATGACCCGATATTGATTGTTTGACTAGGACTTGACCTAATTTGATATGACTTGACCATTCTCGATTGAGAGTTGCTTGCATTGAACTACATTTGAGACATAATATAGATTGGGAGTATCTTATATTGTACTACAGTCTATAGGATTTTACTTCACCTTTGTATTCCTTTATGAGAGGAGATTGATACTAGGATTGGCTACTTGACCGTTCTCGATTGAGAGTTACTTGCATTGAACTACAATTGAGACATAGTATAGATTGAGAGTATCTTGCATTATACTACAGTCTATAGGATTTATTTGATTTATTATTAGCCACGTCTAGTATTACACTTCTCTATGATACGTCACTTCTTAGATGTCTTTCTTGTACCGTTTTTGTTTTCCATACATGTTATTTACTGTCATAGTAGGTATGTTTATATGTATCTTGTTACATCCCTCTGAGGACCTGGTGATCTCTCCATGTGTGTGTGTTTTCTTGACTATCTGTACGAGTTCCAGCCAAGATCGTGATCTTCTCCTTCCTATCGAAGATGACATGCTTTGGGATCATACTTGCTGCATGTATACTTTATTTTACTATTTCCTATGTTGGTAGTGGATTTGTCTCCATCCAGCACTTATACAATGACATTTCATATTTGATTCTATAACATCTTTATTCTTTTATTTTGGTGGATGGGATTAGTGAATCATGGCTATTTATGTACTGTATTTTATAGTTTACGTATAGTTATTATACGTCTGGCATGTACGACTCTTAGTCCTACGTATTTTGGGACTGGGGCATTACAGTTTTGTATCACGATCATAAGGATTTGGTGCACGATCATGTTGATTGTAACACGAATAGGCCAGAAGTCTATGTATTGGAATTGATCCAAAGACAAGATTAGAAAGACCACAAAAGAATAAGTTTCAATCACTAAAATAATGTGTTGGTTTTGTATGGATGGGCGAGAGGCTCACTCACCAGTATGGTTGTGTATTGATATTCCACCAGTTTTTATGTACAGGTTTAGGTACTTGCATCGTTCGGGGTGGAGCTCGCTTGAACGTGCTGAGGCATGGAGTTCCTTAGCATTTTGAGACGTGCGACCGCATTATAGTCTTCACCTATATGGGACATAATGTATGGACATCGCCTTCTGAAGCATCCGCAAAGTGGCAAGCCTTGAACTTTTGTATTGAGAGATGAGAGAGAGAGCCGAGTGATTGTATTCAGATAGATTGTGAGATTGAGTGATTGTAATCTTGGCCTCGTGCATTTGTAAATCCTGCTTGTTATCAATAAAAGTTCTAATTTTGTTTGAATACTTGTGTTTTCTTTGTTATTCAATTTTCTGCTTGGGACTTCTGTGCGACGATTCCATCGCTAAGCTGCTGTAATCGGTCGTTATGGTATTGCCTTAAGCGGATGCAACCTAGGGTCACGCGGCATCACACCCAAGCAAGGATGATCGGTTCTGCAAAAATGGAGCATGACATAGTAGTTTCAGAGCACAGCTTTACGTCCTTGGACTTCCGGTTAAATTCTTTTGAACTCTGATGTTACATTCGTACTCGTTGTTGGTTATGCTCTCTCTCAATATTCATGGGACGTTCTATACAATAAGTCTATATATTTTGTAAGAATTTGGTTGAACAAAGATGATTTCACGTAAGACACGGCTGGTTGACTTGAGCTGGGAAATATACACCTATGTTTGTGTCGATGCTAACAAGTTGTGTACAGGATCAAAATATTTTTGGACGAGTATATGTTTGACTCGATTGAGAGGTGTTGGGTAGTTGATGATAGAGGTGCTATCAAACGATGATGTCATCAGTACGATGTAGATGGAACGTGCTTGCACTTTGAGGAATGGATCGAAAGGAGAGTCAAAGTGTATATCGACTGTGATTCAAAATTGTTTCCAAGATTTGTTGAATGACTTCATCCTTGAGTGGTGTATGGGATAGCTTCTAGGATGTTGATCAATTGAGGATTGGGGTGCCGAAGGGTCTATCAGCAAGCAACACAAGTATGCAAAGCCTTAGATCGAGTTAGTTTTGATTTTGAAGTTTTGGATACGTTGGTTCAAACGAACAAGAAACGTCGTGTTGCGGGATTACATTGGTTTCGATAGAGTAGATAGATTGATCGAGTAAAAGTTAAGGCATAACCAAATGGATGACTCGATTGAGGGAATCGGTGTGAACCATGTATGAAAATATTAGTACGGAACTGAACGGAATTGGATTTCAAATTTGACTAAGGAAAGATAGCACGATTGGAAATTAGCGTGCATTGAAATTATTGAAGATACAATAGTAACTTTAAGGATTTGGATGAATTGCTCGATGATTGAGTTAGTAGAACGATACGATTTAAGGAATTATGTTGCACGATGTGTAAGAATTGATCAGGTAACTAGTTCAGAAGATAGCTATAACAAAATTGACCTTGAATTTGTAAGAGCTCATCATAAATCCAATTTGGATGATAGCATTAGTTGCACGATTCAAGGTTTGTTACAAAGAAAGATCGTCAGGTTATGTATATCATCGATGTTATTGAGGTGTATGAAAGATAAATATGCGATAACTCGGGGGTACTCTGATTCGAGGAATGATGATCATGTCGAATGTTGTTGTTGAATTGGATTCTATACTTTGGAATTTTGATAGTAATGAATGTTTGGATGACCTGATAAGACGAACTTGAAGTTTGCAGTGAATGGATACTACTCGGACTATGCGAAACAAAAATATTGATGAATTTGAAGATTATTGTAATTAAGGATCATTACGACTCAAAATTTTTGATAGGCGGTCTTGTTATTTTGCGATCAGATAGATGCACGGATAAGGACTAGTAGGTTTGGAAATTTGAGCAAAGTTACGATGGATGAATTATGATTGATGTTGTGGGAATTGAGAATTGAAAACAGATATTGCGACTTATGATCGGTGGATTATGACTTTTGATTTTTGTAGTTGAGTTATACAAATTTGGATTGATAGGTCTATCGAACGAATTAAGTATGATTGTGAATGGATTTAACCTAGGAATGGCTTTGCTGAATGATACGGACTCCTTGGACTGAACGTTACAAGTGCACATAGGAGAAACTATGCTCGAAGTTTAGAAATCTGAGTTAGGCGAGCTTTGGGTAGAACACGCTATACTATCGACTATGGTTTGACCTTAGGATTGAGGGGTGAGTATTTGATGTTGGTTGCACGGGATGGTGCATGACTTTAACTTTGACTTGGTGAGTTAGCCTAGCAGTTAGGCATACATTCTTATGTCGAGAAATAGACTTGGTGCGATTGACCTTAGAGAGAGCCGCCTGGGTAGATTATAGAGATGGGGTAGCTAGTTCTAAGAGTTGAGGCATGAATATTAGATTAGATAGTTTTAATACTTAGTAGGATTGATTGGGCGACGATAATAGATATTGGTTTTGGATAGATAAATGGTTTACAAATTGAAGAAGTCAAGTGAGTTCCTGAGGATGAAAATTATAAATGTTAGTTTTGTGCGGATTCTCAATCACGAGGCTTGGATAAAATGCATATATTTTGGGTGTGCCTTAAATATGTGCATGATCCAACTCCAGTGGTGTGCTGAATTCAAAAAAGATAAAAGGATTGGTCGGATGAGTTATCATATGTTGATTGAACAAATTGAATTTGTTGGACCGGATTTGGAGTATAGAAGAAAGGTGATCAAAATTTATTTTATGTGTCAATGAAATCGAAAGTGTCTCGGGGATTGAATGAAAGCAAAAGTTGTAACGCTTCAGTCCCAAAATACGTACGACTAGAACGTACATGCCAACCGTATAATAAATATACATAAGCTGTCATTTTGCAATATATAAATTGACATAACTTCACTAATCTCATCACATAAATAAGATTAAAGATCTTATAAAATAAAATCTGAGTTGTCATTTTACAATTTGCTGGATGGAGACAAATCCACTACCGATATTTAAACTAGAAGAAAAAGGAATAGCAACAAGAAAGAATACGAGCAGCTAAATGGTCCAAGATCATGTCATCTTCGAAATAAAGAGAAGGTCACGATCTTGGCTGAAAATCCTACAAAAAGTCATAAAAGCACACACTTGGAGAAATCACCAGGTCGTTAGAGAGATGTAACAAGATACATATAAAGATGTCGTAAAAACTGAATATAAAATATGCCAAAAAGTCACAAGTAAAAATAAAGTGTTCCAACCATAACATTGCCCAATATTCTATCATCGAAACAATAGACTATCCCTACAACCAAATAAGGAAAAGGGTAGCACAATATTTCGTGATGTGACACTGTCCCATGCCATGAATAGAACAGAGTGCTACATGACATCAACTAAGGTCACCTAATTATTCTACTGTGATCATGCAGTTAAGAACAAACCTTTAACGCATGGGCCCTCTGGCTATAATGGAATTGGCATGGTCCCTCCATGGGCACCAGGGGCCTATGTCCGTAAACCTCCGTGAATGTCAGAGGGAATTAGTACAGTAGGGAATCAGTCCAGTAAGGAATCAGTACATGTGTCTCCAACGGAGCTCACAGATTATAATGGACAAGTACATACGTGGCCCATACGCTAAAGAAATGTTTTTCCCACCATATGCACCTACCTAGGTCGTATCCACGATACTGTACCTCTACTAACTGGCAGGTCTCCCAACATGCATATATTTGACGGTTAGACCTAACGCATGTGCACGGGTGATTAGCCAACATGCAAGTACCTCTATATGCTACTTGTAAGACATATCTCATGGCACAACTGCGTTAAAGTCTATGAAATGCTTGCTGACAAATGGTAGCCCCTTAAATCTAGGTCTACATACATGATTTTAAGGATAGAACAAAAATATGGCTAAAAGTGGCATCGTGTATAACTGGAAACACAGTAAAGTAAATCATGAACAATAAATAATGATACAACTGGAGGAACTACAAATAAATGAACAGTAATCATGCAGTAACTAAACAGTAAGATGCAAATAATATAAGTAGTAAATATGGCAAGATATTTGCCTGAGTTGGTGTGCAAAATGACAGTATCCAGTCGCTCGAACCATTATATTAGTGAAGCAATGAAAGCCAACATTCACAAACGTCCTCGGATGCTGAAACAAACATCACCAACATTTTTAGAATAAAAATAATGTCTACGATCGTCTACCCATAAGTCCAATTCTGAACACATGGACAAAATCGTAATTTTGAACTAAATTAGTATCCGTCGTTGGACTCGCTTTGTACCGAAAAGCGTGCCAACACCTATTATATCTAAAGTCGTTAAGTTATATGTATATGGGTCGGGTTTGACAATATGAACTTAATCGTATGTCCAAATTTGAATTCCGGTGAGCCGTGCACAATTTTCCCCGTTAGATCGGGTTACGGACATGCCAAAATAGCGTTCCGGTCGATCTTCTCAGAATCGAACCAAACTTGGTTCACAGGACCAGAAAAATGACACGAGTCCAGTGGCACAAGTTTTGACTTGAGATGACGAACATGCATGAAGTTGTAGGCTAGTTTGTAAAGAGGCCAATACGGGGTACCTCGACCGATACGTCTTGATTTCGTCGCGCACACAGAACGAAATCGAGTTCCGTCGAATCCCATATGTCCGTGAAGTCGATACGCACCTTTTGATGCATTTGGTCCATGACCACGTTGCTCGTTTTATCGGGGCTCATACCGTATCGAAATTTTTTCTAGAAATTCTATTATTTTTTAAAACAATTTTTGTCAATTTTGGGAAACCGATTTCTTGGCGAATAGTCGATGAAATCAATTTCTATTAAAAGGATTTTTAAGCCCTATATGTTGTCTATGACAGTGTTTAGTTGGTTTTCAAAAACTCCTAATGGTTTGTTCAAATTTTGTCTTCATATTAGGGGTTATGGGATTATTTTTGTATTCTGTTTTGGGCATTTTTTTGACAACTTGATATCGAATTTTTGAATCGATGGTTCATCTTTTCCCGAACCTACTTATTTGGATATCGAGAGGGTCATGTAGGCTTCCTATAGGGTAAACTAGATTCGAAAGTGATCGATCGTAGACAGAAATAAAAGGTTGGGAAGAAGGGTACCTTGAAATTAGTGACAGAATAGGGCAGTCTCTGTTCCGGCCTATTCAGGCGGCCGACGGCAGGCTGCAGGCGGCGCAGGGGTCAGAGGAGACACGCCTGGGGTCTGGGTGGCCACAGTTGGTCGAGGGGATATGATTGTAGAATAATTTGGGGTTTCCTTCGTGGTGTATTTATACACAAGCCGCTGCAATCTCAGTCGGTTAGGGAAATGGGGGGGGTCGCGAGTATTTGGGTGTGGGCTTCTCACAAAAAATTTGCCATAAGTGTATATATATATGCTAGGATCGACATCGACCCTGAGTCTGTCATCTGGCGATGAGCCATGGACGTCAATGACTGCTTTCTAAGGACAATCACAGTTGGCCAAGGCCCTGATAAGAAAGGTATGGTTCAAAAAACTTGCTTCGATATCTATGTTGCTAGTGAGGTCATGGCAGTATTAGCGCTTACCACTTCCCTCTCTGATATGAGGGAGAGGCTTGGAAGGATGGTGATAGGAAATAGCAAAGCAGGAGAACCTATAACTGCAGATGATCTTGGCATTGGAGGAGCGCTCACTGTCCTAATGAACGACGTTGAGGAGCTTCTTAAGAGAGTCCAAAAATTTATGCACAGTAATTTCATCTCTCCCAGGTCTATGGATGTAGTTTTTAAGAGGATTGGTTTTGTTATCCAAAAAGGACTGGCGGCACAGCTTGTTGCCCGCTTGCCATTTATTTCGGTGTAATCTTTCTCTCTATAGCAATCGAATATAGATTTAAAATCAAAACAATAACAATTGGGGAAAAAAACTACTCAAGCTTTCAAAAACTTATCGTCAGTTTCATAATTTTTTGTTTTCCTACCTTAATGCAGACTCTTGAAGGAACTCCAGTTCTTGTCCATGCTAGACCTTTCGCCAATATTGCTCATGGTAATTCTTCAATAGTAGCAGATAAAATTGCCCTTAAGTTGGTTGTGCCAGGTGGTTTTGTTGTCACTGAAGCAGGATTTGGTGCAGATATTGGGATATAGAAGTTCATGAACATAAAATGTAGAAACAGTGGTTTGGTGCCTCAGTGTGCTATTATTGTTGCAACAATTAGAGCTCTTAAGATGCATGGCGGTGGGCCTGAGGTGGTGTCTGGGAGACCAATAGATCATGCCTATTTGACAGAGAACGTTGGTTTCATGGAGGTCGTGTGTGTGAATCTAGCTCGACATACAGATACCGAGGCTGAGATGAATGCAGTGAAAAAATACAGCTTTTGCAGTCGGTTCTTTTGACGCAGTTGTTTGCAGTCACCATGCTCATGGTGGAAAAGGAGCGGTTGATCTTGGAATTGTAGTTCAAAAGGCATGTGAGGACTACACCCTGCTAATGAGATTTCTATATCTATTGGACATCAGTATTAAGGAGAAGATAGAGGCAATAGCTAGGTTGTATGGTACAAGTGGCATGGAGTACTCTGAACAGGCTGAGAAGAAGATTGAGATGTACAGCAGACATGGATTCTTAGGTCTACCAATCTGAATGGCGAAGACCCAATACTCGTTCTCCTATGTTCATTCTCAAAAGAGCTCTCCCCCCGGTTTCCTGCTACCAATTAGAGATGTCAGAGCCAGCATCGGTGCTGGATTCATTTATCTTCTCGTCAGAACCATGAGCACCATGTCCGGACTTCCAACTAGGCCATGCTTCTTCGATATCGACATTGACATGGCCACAGGGAAAGTCCTCAGCCGATCCTAGTCTCATGAGAAACCTTTTGTAATGTACACATCTATCATGAATGCTTCCTGTGATTGCCAGTCTTTCTCCAGTACACAGCTTTTCGTACGATCGCTTGGATGTATCCGGCAAGTCCGAGAAAACTCCTTACCTCAGAAACTGATGTAGGCACTGGCCATGTCGCAACGGCCTCTATCTTCTCCGGATCAACTGAAAGTCCTTCAACAAAAATGATATGGCCCAGAAATGAGACCTTGTCTAAGCAAAAGTCACACTTACTGAGCTTAGCATACAGCTTCTCCTCTCTCAATACTTCCAACACAACTCGAAGATGCTCTTCATGCTCCTCATGGCTCTTATAGTATACCAGTATATCATCAATGAATATCACTACAAATTTGTCTAGATACTGGTAAAACACTTTATTTATCAAATTCATGAATGCTGCTGGCGCATTGGTTAGACCAAACGGTATCACCAAAAATTCATAGTGTCCATACCTCGTCCAAAAAGCTGTCTTCTGGATGTCTTCCTTCCGCACCCTGATCTGATGGTATCCGGACCCGAGGTCGATCTTAGAAAACACTCGTGCACCACTAAACTGATCAAACATGTCATCGATATGTGGTAATGGATATTTATTCTTAATAGTTACCTCGTTCAATTTCCTGTAGTCGATGCACAAGCGCACAGACCCGTCCTTCTTCGACGCAAATAAGACAGGCACTTCCCATGGAGAAGTACTAGATCGAATAAAGCCTTTATCCAGCAATTCATCTAGCTGGGCCTTCAACTCTTCTATTTCTTTTGGTGCCAGCCGGTACACGTGAGAATAAATCGGCTCTGCTCTTGGAACCAACTCTATGGTGAATTCAATCTCTCTATCGGGTGGCAAGCCAGGAAGCTCTTCTGGGAACACGTCTTTAAACTCTAATATAACTCCCGGTAATGATGGCTTCTTCTCTGCTATGTGGGCTTTTAGAGTGGGATGGGTACCCTGCTCTGTAACACCTTGAAGAAATTCAAACTCCGGAAGACCTCGGGGTCTAAAAAAATCACACTACCCCGACGAAAATCTATTTAAATATTAGAAAAGTACGATACGGGAACGTTGAAATGAGGGTCGCTAAGGGGATATTATGTGTCTATCTATCAAGTATGAGCATTTGTTTTTCAGAATAAGCGGAGATGAAAAACAATAAAGAGTTCATGTGAGATGTGGTTCGAATACAAATACGGGGTTCAAAGGCGATTGAATAGTTCAAAAAAAGAGTTGTCAAGGTAGTTGTTGATGGGATCCGAGAGGGTAAGTGTATTTGTTAACTATATATCAATCCACGTAGAATAATCATAAGAAGAACGAACCAAGTGCACTAGGTTGATCAGACCATAATGCACCGATTCTAATTAGACAATATATTAGTAGGTGCACCCAATAAAACATGTCCTGAACAAGCTCGATAAAGGAAATAAGCTTGTAAAACTAGGCTATAGCATATAAGTCAAGATAGTCAAAAAATATAAGTACATGAGAAATAGTTCAAGTTCTTCAAAATCTAAAACTCGTTTGATGTTTGTGCCTCTACAATTGTCCTATTGTCTTCTTGTCATAGGCTCAGACCGACCAAATGGGTTATGGACCTCTAGATAACCTATCAGTATCATTCAATGATAGGTTGTAAGGACAATGGGATGCTAGGTTGTGAGGCATACTACCCAACTTACAAGAGTTCAACTAGTAGTGTAATTGAATCAATGGAGCCTACAAGTCATCTTCCTAACCTCTATTGAGAAATAAGATTCATGATAGAAAAAGGAATCAAGCAAGATGCAGTCATAGCAGTCAAACAAGAGTTCGAAAATAGAATTAAGGAAGAAGATCAAGTATGTGGATGAGATCCTAGATTCTAAGTATAATCCTAATTCGCAGGCTCGCTTGCCACAATCATGTAACCAAGATGATTTATCGAAGACCTGCATGGGCCACCATAAAAACATGTCACGCCCCAGTCCTAAAATCCATAAGGACTAGAACACGTGGCATGCCAGCAGACACATTCCATAGGTAAATCCAATTTAATGAAGCAATGGAAGGTATCCTAAGCTGTAAAATAATCTCATGGCAGGCACATATCTATACTCATCCATAGAACAAGAATCATAGAATAAGAAAGCATATCGTGCTAAAATAAAGGAATATAAAATTGTCAAAGAGAAGTGTAAAATCACATGGAAACTCTATGGGTACAAGTCTCAGTCAAATAAATGATCACTACAATATCTCAGATAAAAGTATAAAAATCTCCACTACAAGTCTTCAGCTCTGACTTGAAATAAAGTAAAATAAAGATATATGTCCACGAAGAACTACTCTGGATCAACCTCGTCGTCCACGTCTGGTGCAACAGAAGAATAGACTCCTGGCCCGTACTCTTCAGAAAAAACCTCGTCAGCTAAATCTGGAGAATAACTAGGTCCTCAGGGGACATAGCAAGGCACATAATATACAAGCTAAAGTGCAGTAAGTAAACAAAGTATCGGGGTATCTAAACCAAACTGACGTGACGCTTTGAGGACAATGTCGCAAGCAAAAACATCTCCAAAGTAAAAGTCATCCGGGTCAGACGTATATATAGTCGTAGCTCCGTAATGGAATCGCAACTGTAACTAAGAGAGAAACGTGGATCACAGGAAATAGGTAATCTCTCCGAATAAATATATATACATATATAAGAGTATATGTGCACAGCATGGCCCGCACAAGTTGTAGTCATTGTCAACTCTCAAGAAACAATAAGTTGCAACCACAACTTACCGTTCTGACCTCTATCTAGACGGCAATCCTACGACACATATAAAAGAAAGATAAAATGACACACACCCCCTTAACCTACAGGTATCAGGAATCAGGTATCTCAGGTAATTTGGCTCAAGTATCGGGTTAATATATGTGTCAATCACGTGTCATATCCTACAGGTCTTTTATGGAAATAAATCCATAAATCTCAGGCAGGCTCTATATATCAATACTAGACAATCCTTGGTTGAATGGCACCCAGATGTAATCCGGAAGCCCGTATCGATATAATTCCTAAGGTCAAGTACAAGAGATAAAATAGAAAGAAATAAATAACAGAATAAAACAAGAACTATACGATAGCAAGGTGCACTTGCCTGATTCCGTGTTGTGAATATGAAACGCCGCTCCCGCGTCCATGCCTCCGGAACCCGACGCTCCTAGATAATTAATTAACTAGATTAAGTCACTACTCACGAAACTTACGATACGACTTAATTAGTCAAAGTAATGTGTTAAAGTTATATTCACTCTCTCATGGAACCATTTAGATCCATACAATCATACACAGGTTCCATGAGACATCGAAACACAGTTTTAGGGTTTCCAACTCTTAATTAGTCGGTTATGCCCCTACTTCAATAACATACTTAAAAATCATATAAAAATCATAAAAATAATATTTAAACTAATTTTCTACATATTTATATCTGAAATTCCAGAATTAATATTTCTAAAGACATTTATGACTAGTTGATTACTAAGTCAGCTAGTCTACCCGAAACTCGCCCGGAACATAGTTAATGACTCAAAATTGCTAAAATAACCAAATATATATTTTGAAAAGAAATAAAATACCTTATTTCACAAAATAATATCAGAGATATAAGGGTTGAGTTATACTACAAGTTTGGGACATTCTAGGTCAGCAGGTTACCCAAAAATAGCTAGTTTTGACCTATATTTTCTCGACCAGATTAGAGTTGATAAAATCATGGAAAAATACTTAGAAATCATATTTTCTATATATTAACACACATAAAATTCAGTTTAAAAAATAACCATCAATAACTTATAGTTCCTTCACAACGAGGTTGGAATCGACCCTACCGAAACATGAATATTACAACCATAATTCATGAAACTTTTATAGGTGAAAATAAATAACAAAAGGTACCAAAATACTATTTTTATAGATTTAATAACAGAATTTCTACAGAATTAAAGCATGGGTTTGAGATGGAAAAAGTAGGGTTTCTTACCAAAAGTCCTTGCTAGTTGGGTTGTGGAGGCTGTTTGCCATTGATTGTAAAAGTACAGAACAGTTTTATGGGAGGAATGAACTTAGACTCACAATATAAACTCGCTTGTACAAAGAAAGCCTAGGGACGAAAACCTAGGTACAGCAGTCTAAGTACAATTGTTTATTTTAGATTCTGGGGGGTGACGATAGAGGCTCGGGAAAGCGACGGCCGCTCTGCCTTACTCCTTGGACGATCGGTATGCAGTCTTGGCTCGGAGAAGATCTGCTTGGCGTGGACGAAGGAATGCTCTTCTTGCTCTCCTCGTGTTGCTCTCCTGGCTTCTCTCTCTCTGTGGTTATCGAAAAGGGGGGAACTCTCTCTGTATATCTGTCTCTCTCTCCTTTTTTATTCTTTTGTTGCCCGTGGTTTTTTGCAAGGGAATGATGCTGACTATTTATAGGAGTGGGGTGTGATCATTAGGGTTTGCTAATGATCATTTGTTTGGAATGTTGGCGCTCCTTCAATCTATCTGGACCCTTGATCCTGATTACAATAAATCTAGGCCATTAATGCGGATAGCACCGTATCTTGTGAGCAATTAATGCTAATTGCTTTAAATCTTCATGATTGATTACGCCAATGTCTGATTGCTCGCCACGTGTCCCATTAGCTTGATAATAAATGATATGCCCTGATCTTAGTAATTATGACGATGATGTCAAATATTCTTATTGGGATTCGATTAAATCCTTGATTGATCCGATGCCACGTGTTTTGATTATGGATACTGCCGGAGCCGCATAGGATGGGCAACACTTGAACCGCAGGGAGATACTCTTCGTGAGCTGCATAGGACAATGCTTCATCGAGCCGCAGGGAACGAACTCTCAATGAGCCGCATATGCTGTCTTTGCGAGCCGCATGAGCTAGCGTTGTATTGAGTCGCAGGGACTGAGCTCTCAGTGGGCCGCATATGGCTGATTTCTGCTAGTCATATAGAGTGACTTCTCAGTGAGCCGTATGGAGCTGTTCTTTATTTAAGCCGCATGAGATTTTGCCACGTGGCAACCTAGGATTTCTGACGGATCGGGTCAGAGATCTTCTTCTTTTTCCGAAGAGTCTGTCATTATGGCAGAGCCATTATGACACTTTATGCCAGAGCCGCCACAGTCGTCAAATCATGTCAGAGCATTAAATGAGGCCACTATTCAAAGAGCCAGCTGTAGAAAAGGATCACAAGGGGACACGTGGCATCAACCGAGCCGCATATTCCTGCTGAACCGCATACACTCTCGAGCCGTATGAGACTGAGAGTCTTCCTTTGAACCGTGTAAGACAGCTCCCATATGAGCCGCATGGGCTTCGTATCTGGAGCCGTATGGACCATTATTCTGATAATTTCCATGCTTCTACAGGACCCCCTTCAAAGTTTTCAATTTGCAAAATTGAAACACTTTGAATAAAAAGTATGGTCCCGTTTACGCCGCATAAGTGTCCCAGCCGCATAGATTCATCTGTCCGCATAGGCTCTTTGCCACGTGTCCTGACCACGTGTGCAAATCTTTATTAAGTGCCCTTGATTTGAATTAACGCCATCTTTTTAGGGGAGGATCCCATTGGTCAATTTTGCCTTGACCAAAGCGTTTTGCCTTTATCTTTTGAGGCGGCGCATAATCCGAGACGTCTGTTTGTTTTTATGGACCTCTTTCGCCTATAAATAGGAGTCTTTTAGTGTCTTGGGGATTTCTTTACCTTCTCTCTTTGCTCGAATTCCCTGTTGTCGACTTTGCTCTTCGTCTTCTTCCTTCAACGATCGACAATGGCTCCTAAGAAGGCTACTGCGTCGAAAGCCGCGAAGGGTAAGGCGGTTGCTTCTAAGACGACCGCAGCGATGAATGTGGTCACTCCTCCGCCGGCTGCTGTACGTTCTATCCATCCCGACGTTCACCCGCCTATCGCTGGTAAGGGTCATCTGAAAACCCTAATTATTGCCATGGCTCTGCTGCATACTTTATGCATAAGCCGCATGTACAGGGCTTATTGATGTAACCGCATAAGCCCTTCGCCCCATGGGGCCGCATGAGCTTGTTCACTTTTTGAACCGCATAAACTCGCTTGCTTGTATCCGTATCCGCTCGCATGAGTCTTGCTTCGTAGGCGTGCGTAACTTGAACCGCATGGGTCCATAAGCTCGTCTGAATTTGAGTCGTATGGACTCGCCTAACGCGGAGTCGCATGAGGATATGATGTACCGAACCGCATGGGCGTATCTAATGCTGAGCCGCATGAGGCTGTGACGACCTGAGCCGCATAGACTCAGATGATCTTTCCAATGCTTCTGTTTTTTGACTATCTCCTAACCTCGTTTCTTTCGTCTTTCTCCAGTGAATCTGCCCGTAAATCCTGCTGGGGAGCTTATAGTGGGTTCGAATCAATTCGCCCTGGGCGTGCGTCTTGACGACTTAATTAAGCATGTGTTGAATCAATTCCCTACTGATGAGCCTTCGGAGAGGTTGAAGGCCATTGAGGATCAGACCCTCCATTACCTCCGTTCCATGATGAATACTGGGAAGCTGGATGGAAAATACCTGAAGCCTGTGTTCCTTTTCGGTGATGCTTTAATCATCAAGAATCCTCGAGTTTTAGAGATTTCCGAGAACTAGGATTTTTCTTTGGATGGGGTGGCAATCCATAGTCCTCTCATGGAACGTCATTATCCTTTGTCATGGTTCAATATGGTGTTGCTGGACCGGAAGATGGTGTGTAACTTAACTCCCACTCAATCAGGGATGTTGATGGGCAACATCCATTATAATCCGAATATGCGGTCAGCGTATGCGGGTAAGGATTCCGTCCTTCGGTATATGATGGGTCTGGCCTCGGGCTCTTTCATGAATGTATACGGTCCCAACTTCACCCTTACTCAAGCTGATACTTTCCTGAATCGGCTTGTTCGTAAGAAGCCTTATCCTGTTGGTAGGCTGGCACTGCCGAACTGGATAAACCCCACCTCTACGTGGGCCCAGTTGACTACTTGGGTTTTGCAGACCTATGGAACATTCTTGCGGGAGGTGGGGCTTTACCATGCCATTCGGGGCACTTGTCACGGGCTTCCTATTAATAAACCACTGTTCGTAGCACTCTTGGAAATGTATGGTCGGCGAACGGGGACGTTCTTTGCACCAGTAGGGGAGCTGGGGCTTGCTCTTCACGAGATGTATACTGTCTCTAAACTTCCATGGGGGAATGAGCCTTTCGAGGTATATACCCCATCGAATGAGGAGTTCGAGGCCTTGGACAGGCAACTCCCGGGTTCTGTTACGGTGTATCGGGAGTTGTTGTGCCACCATAGTGCTTGTCATCAGATGGCTATAAAAATGACGGATAGCTCCGAGGGGACCACTCCCCATACCACATCCTGGATTAATTATCTTTTTAGAGTTGATCCTTCTGGCGAAGTTACTCCCCGAGCCTCTCGAACGCATGCAGAGGTAAGGGATCTGATGTCAAGTGTCAAGAAGTCGCGATCCAAGAGCGATATATTCGGGAGTCAAGCTGACTCTCTTAGTTATTTTTACTACGGAACCATACAGATGTTGGAGAAGGCGCTTCTGGCTGGATTTTTAATGATATGGTTACGGAACTGCGTAGTCTCGGGAGGAGCGGGTTCTATCGAGAGGATTGGTCGTCATTTCATCCTTCCTGCCGTTAAACTAGTATTCGGAGTTAGGCTGGCCCTCCTTCCTGCTATGGTGTGCAGCATACACCGTGGTCTGCGAACATTCTCGTCCAAGGTCATCGCTCGCAAGAAGACTTTGGATTTTGAGCGCGTAGAACTGCCCTTCCACTACCTGATGGGGTGGTTGGCGATGCACTACAAGTCTTTGCTGGGACCTGGGGTAGCGGAAGATGCTACAGCCGAAGATGCTTTCCTCTTCAAATGCCATAACCGGTCTTGGGAATACAACACTATGCCAGCTTGTCGGAGGGTGCTGGCAAGAGTGGATGGGTGTGACCTCTTTGTGTCTGTTCCTCCTTTTTCTGATGAGGAAGTGAGGAAAGTACACCTTGATGGTACTGGACCTTCTCATTTTCTGTCTTCGGATATGCTTGCTTGGTTGCGCAATATTCGCCCCGTGCATCTGGTTTATCGCAACCGAGATAATGTGTACTTGGAACCTTATCTATCTAGCAGGTTTTCTCGCCAGTTTGGTTATAGCCAGTTGTTCCTTGATTGTCCCAACCCTTGTTTGGGTTTTGAAGGCAGCGTTCTTGACGGCGTCCGAGCATGGAATTATTATGACGCTTATCATACTCGGGTCAGCTTTTCGGTTCCCGATGCTAAGGCGCCGAAGGAAATTTTGTACGTGGCTGCTTTGTATCACGTTATGGCGAACAAGCCTCCTGTTAACTTTGATCCGAGTACCAGTTTCATCGTGGGTACCGGCTTAGAGGAGAAGCCCAAAGGGACTAAGGCTAGAAAGCAACTGGCGCTCCAGGTCCCCCTCCCTGAATCAGACCCTTCCGAGTCGGCTGAGGATGAGGATGATAATGACAGTGAAGGCTCCCTCTCTGGTGGGGGTGAAGAAGTAGCGGATCAACCGCTTCCCACATCCGACGACCCGGCAGAAGATCTGTTGCTTACTACGTAAGAGGGAGTAGTGAGAGAAAAACAACCTTCAGTCGTGTCTGGTCCCTCGCATAAACGGGTCAGACCCGAGTCTTCTGACAGTGGAGCGACCTTTTCCGTGAAGAGAGCCGCTGTTAGGTCTCGTGGATCACTTATCACCGAGAAGGGTGAAGGTACAGACGCTACTCCGGAGGTAAGACTAAGTCGGAATTATATCTTTGTTGCGGTTTTCTTTCCTCTTGAAGATATGACTTGATCATTTTTCTTTGTTGGTGTCTGACGAACCAGGCTCTCCTGAACCATCTACTGCCCCAGTAGTTAATCCGGCCCTTGCTGCTTTGATTAGCGACATGTGTGCCGTGGTTCTCTCTGCGGGGGCTCTCTCAGCGGCGGCCGAGGATTCCCAAGCCGCTGAGGCCCCAGCCCGGGGTGACGAAAGTTTACTTGGGCCCGTCTTCGAGATTGCTGAACTTCAGCAAGACGACGCCATTCTCGGTGCATCTTCTCCTGAGGATGTAAGGGCGGATGAGTCTATTATTCCCGACTCGGAGGCTGTTGGTGAAGAGGTTGTGATGGCTGTAGGCGAACCCCATCCTCCACACTCCTCCACTGGTAAGCTGCGCCACATATTGACCACCGAGGGGGCTTATTTGCTCTATCAACATATCCTTCGGGTCAAGTCGATTCATGGTTGCCTTGGCCCTGTAGGTCCTGACCCTTTACCTCCCGCCGTGGATGTTTTCGGGGAAGGCCCGGTCTGCCGTGATCTGGGCGCAAGGAGCGTTTCCTCTCCTTCGTCATCGCATGTTGAGGGACATCCTGCCAGCTCTGGGCAGATGGGGATGGAGTTGGTGCTGGCCCCGGCCTCGTCTTCGGCTGCTTATACAGCTCCGGAGATCGACTTTTCGACTCTGTCGAGCATCCAAATTCTGTGGGCCGCTGAGGAGGAGTTGGCCGATGTTCAAGCGTCCTTCCGTACAGAGTTGGTTTCTCTTGTGGCAGGAGCGGCAGATTCTGTCACGTCTTCTTCCGCGCTACCAGCAACACTTCTATTGACATCGGCTTCCTCGGAGGCTCTGAACGAGGTGACGCAGGATGTGGTTGACAGCTTCTATCGTCACTTAGGGAGGGGTGTAAACGCTGCCGTGGAACGGGGGATCCCTTTTTCTCTGTCTCTGCAGGGCGCTCAGGGTCAAATCGACACTCTGAAGGGTCTTCCTGGCGGGGTGGGGTTAGCCGCGCTCCTGGAACCTAACTTGACAGAGGCTGACCAGCTTGTGACCCAACTGCTGGCAGTACGGCAGGCTGGCTTGCCTGCTGCGATCGAACGGGAGCGGGGCTTCCTGGTTGCTGCTCGGGACAGGATCAAGCTTGCTCGAGAAGCTGCCGGGCCGGCTGTGCAGGGGGACCTTAACAAGTTCTCCGTCTCCTATGACCGACTGGATCGTCGGAGTCAGGCTTGTAGGGCCCGGGAAGAATCTGTCTCTCGTGGAATAGCTGACACGAAGGAGCGGATTCTCGTACTCCAGAAGGAGTTGGCCTTCTTAGAGTCAGAGCGGGAGGCTGCTCATGCAGAACAGGAGTCGATTGCTCGGGAGGCCGAGAGGGTTTCCCGATCTTCTGTCAACCTGGAGCGGGCCTTCAAGAAGTTTGAGGATAACTGGCAAGCCCATGCTCATCTGGAGGATGCGGCGGTGCTGAACCAGGAGGCGGAGCGTCGAGCCAAACAGAGGCTTGAGCGGTCGGTTGCCTTGATAAAGGACCGTCTCACGGCGTTATGTGCTCCAGAGCAGTGATTCGCCCTCTGTCTTCTTCTTTTTTTCTCTTTTAATTTTTGTAAGGGGGTGTGATCCCCGCTGATGTAGCCCTTTGATTTTTGAATAAATGAGCATGTTTTAACTCATCTTTTCTTTCTTGTACTTGCGGTGTTTATGGAACCGGACTTGCTAGAGGATTATTTGTGGACCTATTACCCTAGGTGTACCTTGGCTTTAGGTACGGATAACAAGTTTGGATGTTTGGAGCAGCCATGGCAAAGTGGTCATGGGTGTTCTTGGTGTTGGGGGAAGGAATGCCGTAGAGCAGCTGGGCTCCCGGGGCATGGTAAGATGGTAGATTTATGCTAAGAAGCTTAGCAAGGGATATTTGTGGACCCATTACCCTTGGCGTACCCTAGTTCAGGATACGGATAATAGGATGAAAGGAAACCAATCACATTTGCTTAGAGGTTATGATGACATGGCAAACGTGAAGGTTTTACCGTGAAATCTTCCTGCTCAGAGGTAATGAGAACATGGCAGGGGAGACTTCACGGAAGCTATTTGTAGCAGATATTTGTGGTCAACAGAGGACATTTGTGGTCAACAGAGGACATTTGTGGTCAACAGAGGACATTTATGGTCAACAGAGGACATTTGTGGACCTATTATCCTTGTCGTACTCCGGTTGTGGGTACAGATAATAGGTTCAAAGAGGACCGGCATACTTGCTCAGAGGTAATGTGGACATGGCAAATATGACGATTTCTTCGACGGAGCCTTCCCATTCAGAGGTAATGAGGACATGACAGGAGTGGGCTCAATGAAGAGTGGGTACATAGAACGACTCAGAGGTAGGAGAACGTGGAAGTTCTATGCGAGGGGGCGGTTTGTTTTTGGTGGAAGTGAAGACGACTCAGAGGTAATGAGGACATGGTCGTTTCGGAAATTGGTGGATCGACTACCCTTTTTGTACACTGGGAGTGCGGGTAGTGGATCATGAGGGAGGATCTCTTCCAGGAAGAAAGTTCAGAGGTATAATCATACGTGACTTACTATCTGCAAGAGTGACCGGAATGTAAGTTCAGAGGCACCAGCTGGTACATAACTTGGTAATTTAGAATATTGAGGGAGTGAGAGTTCAGCGGCACCAGCGGGTTCCTGGCTCGATAATCTGAAATATTGTGGGTTCAGTGGTACTAAAGGGTACATGACTCGATGATTTGAAATGGGGTGGATGAGAGTTCAGTGGTACTAAGGGGGTACATGACTCGATAATCTGGAGAATGATGTTTAAACATAGTATTTCTTCAGAAACTTATCGTTGACGGGCAACAAGAGCAAGTCTCCGTTCTGCTTGGCAAGGCGATAAGCACCGTTGGAGAACACGGCCTCGATGACAAATGGACCTTCCCATTTTGGCTGGAACTTGCCGGCAGTCTTGTGAGTCATGACCATTGGCCTGCGGACTGCCAGCACAAGATCGCCCACTTGGAATGTTCTGATTTTAACCTTCTTGTTGAAGGCTCCTGAGATGCGTG
Organism: Iris pallida; assembly: GCA_029216955.1. Lineage (NCBI taxonomy): Eukaryota > Viridiplantae > Streptophyta > Magnoliopsida > Asparagales > Iridaceae > Iris > Iris pallida. The sequence goes on from JANAVB010001597.1 coordinate 2,055,889, forward strand.
CTTGGTATAGCTCGATCCTTTGCTGAGCAAGGAGGCATTTTTCATCTACGGCCTCCAACTCTCGTAGTCGACGTCGGTAGTTATCATCCGTTGTCAATTGATAGGTAAGGGCGACACGAAGTGAGGGGATTTGAGTCTCCAATGGGAGGACCACCTCACTCCCGTACACCAGGGAGAATGGTGTATTCTCGGTGGCTGTTCGAACTGTGGTGTGATAAGCCCATAAGCATTCGTCAAACTTTTCGTTCCAGTCACGTTTGTTGGAGGAGACAAACTTCTTGAGGAGTTTGATGATCGTTTTGTTGAATGCCTCTGCTAACCCGTTTGCTGTCGGGTTGTACGGTGTCGAAGCGACATTCTGAATGCGGTGCTTATCGCAGAACCGATAGAATACGTGGCTTGCAAACTGTGGACCATTGTCATGGATGATCCTTCGGGGTAATCTAAAGCGGTAGATGACGTGATGCTTAAGGAAGCTGATCACGTTTGGAGTCTTAACTTCTGCGAGTGGGACAGCTTCCGCCCATTTGGAGAAGTAATCAGTGATAGCAGGTATGAAGCGATGTCCTCGAAAGGAAGGTGGGGTGATTGGGCCAATGATATCCATTCTCCATGCTTCGAATGGCCAGGATGCTACTGTCGGATGTAGAAACTCCGATGGTTGGTAGATGAAGTCTGCGTGGACTTGGCAAGCTTTGCATTTTCTGGCATAGTCTATCGCATCTGCCACCATCGTGGGCCAGTAGTAGCCCATTCGGCGAAGGCGATCTTGTAGTTTTGGGCCGGGCTGATGGGCCCCGCAGACACCATTATGAGCTTCTCGCACGGCTTCTTTGGCCTCTGCGTTCGACAGGCACCGGAGTAATAATCCGTCATAGGAGCGGCGATACAGCATCTTCGTCTCCGTATCGTAGAAGAACCTGAGAGAACGCCGTCTGACAGAAGTAGCTTCCTTTGGGTTCTCAGAGAGGATGTCGTAGACGACGAAGTCGATGAATGGTTGTCTCCAGTCTGGGGCATCATCGATCGTCTGGATGGAATAACTTGCCACGAATTGCACATTGTTCTTGGGACAGACCAGTTCGTGGCCTATCACATCCACTGATTGGCGATCATAGTTTGGAACTGCTAGGGAAGCGGCAAGACCCGCTAGGGCATCTGCTTCGATGTTTCGGAGTCTGGGGACATGTTCGATGAAGAACCCCTCGAATGACGAGATGATGTCAATCGCTATTTGGTGATAAGGGATCATATATTCGTGGCGGACTTCTTACGAGCCCTGGATCTGATTGACGATTAGTTGGGAATTGCCGTATGCTTCAAGGTATTCTACCTCGAGTTCTCTTGCAAGTTGGAGGCCAATGACCAGAGCGTTATACTCGGCCACATTGTTGGAGCAGCGTTCTGTGAGGGTGTAGGCGCGATTGATCACCAGCCCAGTAGGAGAAATCAATACCACTCCGACCCCAACGACAATGTTTCCCTTGGGTCCAGTTCTTGAAGCGCCATCGAAGAACATCCGCCATATGTTATCGTGGGTGGCTGTATTCGAATCGGCGACCTCATCTGGGATCTCTTCATATATTCTGGATGACTCCGATCCTGGGTGGGCTGCCAAGAAGTCTGCCAGGGCTTGACCCTTGACAGCCTTCTGCGGAACGAAGATCATATGATAGGGGGACAACAATATTGCCCATGTAGCAAGGCGAGAACTGAGTGCCTCTGGTTTAGTCATTAGGACTCGGAGAGGGTTGACTCGGGAGATCACATGTATGGTTTGCCCTGTGACGTAGTGCCGCGTCTTTTGAATGGCGAACACCAGGGCGAGGCATTCCTTCTCCACAGCGGTGTATCGGTGTTCCAGACCAATCATCATTCGGCTGAGGTAATATATGGCCTGTTCGTGGCCTGCATCGTTGTTTTGTGCCAGCAGGGCACCAAGGGAGTGTTCCATTGCTCGTACGTAGAGCAGGAATGGTTTTCCAGGGACCGGGGCCACCAAAATTGGAGGATTTGATAAGTATTCCTTGATGCTGTCGAAAGCACGCTGGCATTCCTCGTCCCATACGAATGAGACTCCTTTCTTCATGAAGTGTGTGAATAGTCAGCAGCGCCCGGAGAGGTTAGAAATGAACCTTCTGATGTAAGCTAGCCTTCCTTGGAGGCCTCTAAGTTCGCGAAGATTTTTTGGGGGAGCCATCTCCATGATCGCCTTTGTTTTCTCGGGGTCTACATGGATACCCTGTGCAGTGATGATGAAGCCCAAGAACTTCCTGCTGGATACGCCCAAGAACGATTTCGTAGGGTTCATCTTCAGATTGTGGGCTCGCATCAGGTCGAATACCGTCCTCAGGTCCTGAAGATGGTCTTCCTTACGGCGACTCTTGACGGCGATGTCGTCGACATAGCATTCTACCGTCTTACACAAATGTTCTCTGAAAATGATACTCATGGCTCGCTGATATGTAGCGCCTGCATTCTTTAGACCGAATGGCATGACTATGTAGCAGTACGTGCCAATCGGTGTTCGGAATGATGTGTGCTTTTCGTCATCGAGAGACATCTTGATTTGATTGTACCCCGAGAACCCATCCATGAATGACATACGTTCAAAGCCGCATGTGTTATCGATCATGATGTCTGTGATGGGGAGGGGGAATTCATCTTTGGGGCACGCCTCATTCAGGTTGCGGAAGTCGATGCAGATTCGAATCTTCCCATTCTTCTTGAGGATGGGTACTATATTGGCGATCCAGTCTGGATATTGCTCTTCACGAATGAAGCCGCTGGCTATCAGTTTGTTGACCTCGGCTTCGATCGCATCCATGATGCCCGGGCGGAAGCGTCGATGTTGCTGCTTGACTGCTTTGCATCCGGCCGTATATTGAGTTTGTGGAGAGCGATGTCAGGATTTAACCCCGGTATGTCTTCATAGCTCCAGGCGAACACAGCAATGTACTCTCTGACAAGTTCTAGCAGCGACTCTCGTTCTTCGTCAGTTAGGCTCTTACTGATGAAAATTGGTTTTGGAGAAGATTTGCTGCCGAGATCCACCTGTACGACCTCATCTTCAGAAGGAGGTTCTCTCAGTTCGAACCGCTTTTCCCATTGTGCGTCCAATTATTGGGCCCATGCCTCAAGCTCGAGGATTTCGGGAATGTTTTCGTCTTCCTCGTAAGCGTCGGTGAATGCCATGTTGACTGACATGACTTGTCTGAATACATCTCCGATGCTGGTATCCGAGTCGGAAGTTGGTGATCCGGTTGAATGTGACTGCCAGTCGCATTCTTCGTCTGAGCTTTCAGGGGTCGTAGTAGGCGTTACATACCCTAAACCGCATCGAGTTTTGTTATAGTAGTTTCGTGGTTTGCCCGTCGGGGCTGGCGACTTCAAAGGTAATCGTCGCCCAGTGCCGTAGTTCAATCCTGACGTCGTCTCTAGATCATACCCCTGTTTCTGCATGAGATATTTGGATTGAAGGCTATAGAGATACAGAGGCAGTCTTCCAGCATCTGACCCGAGGTCGACTTCTTCTATGGCGAGGGGATGCGGGTTGTTTGTCCGGCCGAAGATGATTGGGTGGTCCCCTCCCTCGATTATTCGGTAAGCGTCTTCTACTGGAGTGAGTTGGATAGCGGTGTACACATTTGTCACCTGTGTGTGTAGGTGAGTACCTATACCGTGTTCCATAGCATACATTGTACATAGCTTATTGAGCTCGGTGTAGTTCAAAGATAACCCTTTATTGATGAAGTAAGGTATCTTTTCTAGAGGGATTACATCATCTGCAGAGGGAACATCAGTGTGGGCAGCCACATACTTGGCTAGCTCTGGTTCCTCTTCGGCTACCTCCTGTGTGAATGAAGATTGAGAGGGCATCCTAGTCAGCTTGATCTTCAAAGGTTCAACTGACGGAGCAGAGCGTGGGGTTGTCGGTAGACTAGCAACCCCCAGTCTGGCACTCGAAGTGGAGCGAGGAGTGGCTAGTTCGCTAGAAGTGTCAGACCTTGTATCGGGATGATGACCTTTCTTGGGAAGGCGTATTGTCAGTGGCCTATCGGAGGGATTGAGTTTCTCCGCTTGGGGTTGAACGACTCTTGGCAGTCTGATGGTAAGTGGCCCCATTGTGGGTCTCGACACCTGACCGGACCTTGGCAGTCGGATTCTCAACTGCTCTTCCTGTGCCGAGAGGCTGATTGCGTCCTTACGCAGAGTGGCCGTGAGGGGTACGAAATTGCCTGGTTTGCGAGCCTGGAGGTGGATCGTCAGAGGTTCTTCTGATCCTGTGGCCGTCTTGGTATGAGCTTGCACATCTTCTTCGACCAGGTGCTTCTTCGATTTTTCGTACAGACAGAAGTTTGAGTAATAAGATTCGACCCCCTTGAAGGGATCGATATCAGCAAATTCCGTCCTCACGAAGCCTTGCTTATCGACATATTTGAAACATTGGTGCAGCGTGGAAGGCACGATCATGTAATCGTGTATCCAAAGCCGCCCCAAAAGGATGTTGTAAGAAGTGTCGGCGTCTATGACGTAGCAGGTGACTTCTCATTGGAGATCGCCAATCTGGCATTTCAGACGGATCTTCTCGATTGGGTAGCTCCTGCCCGAATTAAAACCGCTAATGGCGGTGCTTGTAGGCGTCAGGCGATGCATCGGAATGCGAAGATGATGTAGCAGACCCTTCGGAATAATGCTTATGGAAGACCCAGGATCAATATGCATTCGGTCCACCTTTACGTCGCCAATGTATCCAGTGTAGTATAACGGGCGATCGTGCAGGTTAGTTTTGATGAGCATATCCTGCGGAGAGAAGACGATATTGGGCATCGCTCCCGTACACGCACTATCTTGGAGATCTGCAGGTTGGTTATCTCCCGTGAGGTTGACTTGAGCCAAGTACGCGTCGGCATTTTGGAGTGCATCACTCAAAGCTGTGCGGACATCCTTTGAGAGCCTTAGGAGTTCGTATAAGGACAATTTGGCCGGTGTATTGGCCAATTGTGCCAAGATGTCGAAGTTGTAGGGCCTCTCCAGCCCCTGAGGTGTCTCCTTTCGGAGGGATTTGTCGAAGCGAGTCTCCTTCGGCTTAGGCTTGTCGGTCGTCGAAGGCTGAGCCGGTCCTAGAGTATTAGTAGAAGTGGGCGGATGATCATCAGTCGGGTTCTCAGCCACGGGCTGAGATTGTGCTCCAGATCGAGTAACAACGGCCGTGACTTCTTCTTCATTTGCCGAGACGGTGCGGCAGGATCTGACTTTTCTGCTTCTCTTCTTCGTTGTGGGCTGAGTCACCTCGTGGACCAAGTCCGGATGGACCCACATAATTTCTTCTCGCGCTGTAGTGAGAGGTACAAGAATAGCAGCTTGATTTCGAGCAGACGGAAGATTAGCAATTTCCATCGTTGCCAGAGGGATGGGTATAACACCGTCTTGAGTCTCTGTTGGTGGGAAGCTGCCGAATTGTACGGATACCATGTTGGCTGCTACAGTTACCTCCTCGAAATCGATGACTAGAGCGTTCGAATCGATGAGGTTTTGTATGTACCATTTCAGTTGGTAGCAGTCGTGTGTAGCATGGTGGACATAACGGTGGTAATGGCAGAATTTTGGGTTCTCCAAGTCAGCCGGCCGAGGCTCCCATCTTGGCGGAGGGAGCTGAATTCTATCTCCTTGTATGAGCATGTCCAAGATATGCTTGACGTGGCCGTCTTCAAAAGAGTAAGTAATTTGAGGCCATTGTTTGTCTGTTGGTTGTGACTCAGGCTTCTGGGCCGTGTCGGCCACCATAGCCTGCTTGCCTCTGTTGTCCCGATTGTTGGAGGGGCTACCCCCATTGTCGGTGTTGGTGTTGGGACGCTTGCCCTTGTTCTCTCCCTCTGAGATATGCAACCCCAGCTGGCGGGCCTTCTTCAATCGTTCTTCGGCACTTGTAGCACTGATGATAAAAGCCTTCCAGTCCTTGAATTGACTTTCGCCCATCCAGAGACTAATTGTTGGGAGTAGTCTCTTTTGGCAAATTTTAATCAAGGAAGAATCCGGATTGCCAGATGGTAACTTCATTGCGGTTTGACGAAACCGCTCAATGTAATTCCTCGTCAGCTCTTTCTCTCCTTGGATGACGTCCATGAGGGTAGACATTGTGACGTCCTGTCCTACCTCGTAGAACCTCTCCAAGAACAAGCGTTTGAAGCCAGCGAAGGAGTGGATGCAATTGTCCGGGAGGTTGCGGTACCAGTCGAAGGCGACTCCTTCCAATGCCCCGATGAATAACCGCGTGAGGATAGCGTCATCATGGGGCAGATGGTCGGTGGTGACCTCGAAGTAAGTGATATACCGACTTGCTGAGGTCTTGCCATCATAGGGGTTGATATTGAACGGCTTATATCTTGGTGGGAATAAAACATCCCTCCATTCAGCAGGATATGGTTGCCGTATTCTGAAGTCTTGAGAGTTTTCTCGGGCGTGGAACATGGCTCGGAGCTCTTGAACTTCACTTCTTACTTCTCGGGTCTCATCTGTCGCAGTCGGAGCCGTTACTTCGGGAGGATTATTGCCCGGGTTCGGTGCTGTCGAATTTAAATCTACGTTGATTGGGGGACCCGTACTTGTCTGGCCAGGTGTCACTCCCTGTAGAGTAGGAAGCGCCACTTTAATCTCGTCTACAGACTTGACCAAGGCGTGCAGTATGGCCTCCAAAGTGTCGATGCGTTGGCGATCATTGGAGCCACCTTGATTGTTGTCTGTCATGAATACCGTCCTTACGTGAGGAGTGACGGAAGGGACGGTGGAGGGTGCGCCCTCCGAATCGTATCCATGCATCGAGAAATCATCGGGGTAGGTGAGAATATTCTCTTCGGGTTCGAATTCAGAAGGAACAGTACCCCCAGCTTCGGAGCTTGCTTCATCTTGAAAGTCACGGATGTCCTCGGGGAAATCAGCATCTGTTGCACCTGATGGGAGAGTTGTTTCTCCGGGCTCGTTTTCTTGAAACATCGGATTGTTGTGGATGTTTGGAGGAGTGCTACCCTCAGCTCCCTCGACCCTTATCGGTGCGGACGATGAATCTTCCATTGCAGCAGATTTTGTCTTCGAACGGGTGTGTTGGTATACTCCTGTGGAGGGCAACCATTTAGCCGACAATTTCTTAGCTGTAGTGGTTGATATTTTTGGGCTGGAGATGCTTGTCTTCTTCCCTTTCCCCTCGACGGGGACTTTCTGCGCAAAATTGCAGGAGGCAATAGGAGGTGCTTCGTCCTCCGAGCTCGAATGCTGTAATCTTTGGAAGACGGACGGCCGATCTTCCGTCACTGCCGTGTTGTTGCAGCAGCAGTTGACGATGATCTGGGTGCAGTGACGTCCATGTGAGGACTCTTTGTACGCCGAGGCCCCTTCTCTTTCCTTACGTTTGCGGAGGACAGCCTCACGCAGGTCAGAGGAACCACTTTGTCCGTTTGCCGTTGGGGACTGGACTTGAGCGGTTCGATACAACTTCCCATCAGAGGCCCGCGTGATAATCAGCTGGACGCCCCGATAGTCAGAGGTTGGGGCAGCTGTCTGGACTTGATGAGCCCGCACTGCCCTGGACTTCTTCTTCTTAGCACCTGTGGGTGCATAATAAGAAGAGTCCAAGTTGAATACCACAGAGTCTGGAGAATCATCAGGGTTTGGACCGTACGAGAGACGGTCGAAAACTGATCGAGAGGAGCATGGAGCGGATGCTATGCTGCTGGGATTGGAAACCGTGCAGGCTGTCTGCATGCGGTTGTCTTCTGTCGTCGACTGAGTTCTTGTGCGGCTAGGAGTCACGACCGTGCAGGCTGGCCACATGCGGTTGGCATCTGTGGTCGTATGGGTTTTCTGCAAACGATTGACTTTGATAGCCGCATGAGTCTCATCCATGCGGTTGGCAACTGTAGCCGCATAAGTGATGCGGCTGACAGATGTAGCCGTATGAGTTTTCTTCATGCGGTTGGCGGATGTAGCCGCATGGGCTTTCTCCCTGTGGCTAATACCCTTCTGCGGCTCGGATCGCGTAGAGTTCCTATTTGCCCCTGCAAGTCCAGCATCATAGTATTTTCTTCTGCCGGACTTGGGGACAGCAGAGTTGTCTACGGTCTGAAGTGGGGCCGCAGGAGAGTCCTTCTCGCCGTTTTGAGCAACAGAGGGTATCTCATCGAAGACTTGAGGAGGAGCAAATGATTTTGGCCTTCACTCTTTGCGAGCCTTCGTGGTGCGGGTGCGCTTCTGGATCGGGCCAGCGCTGCCTTCAGAGAGCATCTCTTCGAACGCCTGTTGGTCGAAGCGGACGACCATCTTCTGTTGTGTGGAGCCAAGTTTGGCTGCATCCGATTGCGTCACCAACTCCTCAGCCATGGAGAAGTTAGTCCCCAGCAGAGTCGCCATCGTGTTTGCCATTGATTGTAAAAGTACAGAACAGTTTTATGGGAGGACTGAACTTAGACTCACAATACAAACACGCTTGTACGAAGAAAGCCTAGGGACGAAAACCTAGGTACAGCAGTCTAAGTACAATTGTTTATTTTAGATTCTGGGGGGTGACGATAGAGGCTCGGGAAAGTGACGGCCGCTCTGCCTTACTCCTTGGACGATCGGTATGCAGTCTTGGCTCGGAGAAGATCTGCTTGGCGTGGACGAAGGAATGCTCTTCTTGCTCTCCTCGTGTTGCTCTCCTGGCTTCTCTCTCTCTCTGTGGTTATCGAAAAGGGGGGAACTCTCTCTGTATATCTGTCTCTCTCTCCTTTTTTATTCTTTTGTTGCCCGTAGTTTTTTGCAAGGAAATGATGCTTGCTATTTATAGGAGTGGGGTGTGATCATTAGGGTTTGCTAATGATCATTTGTTTGGAATGTCGGCGCTCCTTCAATCTATCTGAACCCTTGATCCTGATTACAATAAATCTAGGCCATTAATGCGGATAGCACCGTATCTTGTGAGCAATTAATGCTAATTGCTTTAAATCTTTATGATTGATTACGCCAATGTCTGATTACTCGCCACGTGTCCCATTAGCTTGATAATAAATGATATGCCCTGATCTTAGTAATTATGACGATGATGTCAAATATTCTTGTTGGGATTCGGTTAAATCCTTGATTAATCCGATGCCACGTGTTTTGATTATGGATACTGCCGGAGCCGCATAGGATGGGCAACACTTGAACCGCAGGGAGATACTCTTCGTGAGTCGCATAGGACAATGCTTCATCGAGCCGCAGGGAACGAACTCTCAATGAGCCGCATATGCAGTCTTTGCGAGCCGCATGAGCTAGTGTTGTATTGAGCCGCAGGGACTGAGCTCTCAGTGGGCCGCATATGGCTGATTTCTGCTAGTCATATAGAGTGACTTCTCAGTGAGCCGCATGGAGCTGTTCTCTATTTAAGCCGTATAAGATTTTGCCACGTGGCAACCTAGGATTTCTGACGGATCGGGTCAGAGATCTTCTTCTTTTCCCCAAGAGTCTGTCATTATGGCAGAGCCATTATGACACTTTGTGCCAGAGCCGCCACAGTCGTCAAATCGTGTTAGAGCATTAAATGAGGCCACTATTCAAAGGGCTAGCTGTAGGAAAGGATCACAAGGGGACACGTGGCATCAACCGAGCCGCATATTCCTGCTGAACCGCATACACTCTCGAGCCGCATGAGACTGAGAGTCTTCCTTTGAACCGTGTAAGACAGCTCCCATATGAGCCGCATGGGCTTCGTATCTGGAGCCGCATGGACCATTATTCTGATATTTTCCATGCTTCTACAGAGGCTTCTCCTTGCCAAAGCTCCCAACTTTCTTGCTATCCTTGATTGCTACTCCCTTCTTGGTGAGTTTGAAGGGGTTGGAAATGGCTATAGATGATTGGATGGGAAAGATGGAGTTTCTAGGGTTTGTTTCAGTGGTTGGATGGATGTATAGTGAAGGAGATGAGTTTTTATGGAGGATGGAGAGATGTGTAATGGAGGGGATGATGTTATGAGGGCTATGGGGCTTGGTGCTGTCAAAATTTGAGGGAGGAAGAGAGTATGGTCGGCTATGGAGGTGGGAAAGAAGGAGAAATTAAGCTAGAGTTAGGGTACAAGTTGATATATATATATATATATATATATATATATATATATATATATATATATATATATATATATGGGCGTTATGGGTTTCATGTACATATAGGATTGGGAATCCTTTTTCCTTTTTGGATGTTCGGCCAAGAGGGGGGGAGTACTTGGCCGACCACTTAATGGTGGGGGTCCACTTGATTGGCTTGGTTGTTTGATGAGTTGGCTAATTGATTTGGTTAGAGATTTAAATAGTTTTTTCCTAATATAGAACTAATTAGATCTATATATGTAAATACAATCGAAAATCTGAATAAATATAAAATATATATGCTTATTAATGTATTTTAATGCCCAACATACCTACATAGGTTTGGGTTTGGTTTGGAGAAAGTTTGGAAAGGTTTGGTGCAAACGGGTCTCCTAAAAAGTCATAAAAGCTTTATAAACTAATTAATTAGATTAAAATATTACTTGTGCCATAATTTGAATTGTTAATATGCAAGAGACTAAAATACAATCATGGCATTTCTAGCATGGCTAGTATGCTAGTCAAAGCACCCGATTACACTAGGCATGCCATACTTTCTAGTCAACTTTCACATTCAAACTCAATCATGACTATAGCCCTTCTTATATAATATAAATAGGATAAAATAAATTAGAAATAAATAAAAGTCCAAATTAATATGTGTAATTAAATAAAATATTATTTTTATTTTGAAGGATTTTACATCATTCCCTTCTTAAAAGAATTTCGTTCTCGAAATTAAAATAATACCATATGTAAATTGAAACTACTAAGAAAATACAATAAATTACGTACCTTGGTTCTCATACAAATGGGGAAAACGCTCTCACATGAAATCCTCACGCTCCCATGTAGACTCGCCCGGTGAATGATGCTTCCAAGCAACTCGAACAAGTCTAATTTTCTGGCCTCATAATGTCTTATCGCTATAGTCAAGAATCCCCAGTGGCTGCTCCTCGTAAGATAAAATTGGTCCCACAGTAATATCAGAATGATCAAGCACATGACTAGAGTCTGCCACATACTTTCTCAACTGTGACACATGGAACACGTCATGCATACCCTCTAGTGATAGAGGTAATGCAAGACGATAGGCCACTTCTCCTACTCTTTCGAGAATGTCGAAAGGACCGATGTACCTTGGGCTTAGTTTTTCCATGCTGCCAAACCAGATGGTACCTCGAGTGGGCAATATCCGCAAGAATACATGGTCGCCTTTCTTGAACTCTAAAGGCCGACGATGTGCTGCCTAATGCTTCTGCTTGTCTTGAGCTGCCTGAAGATGCTTCTGAATCTGCTTCACCTTCTCCACGATCTGTGTCACTAGCTCAGGTCCAAGAATCTGACGCTCTCCCACGTCACTCCAACAAACAGGCGATCTGCACTTCCTTCCATATAATGCCTCAAAAGGCGCCATCTGGATACTTGCTTGGTAGCTATTATTGTAAGAAAATTCTACCAAGTGCAAGTGATCCTCCCAAGATCCTCCGAAATCCAGCATACAAGCTCTCAACATATCCTCGAGCGTCTGAATCGTACACTTTGACTGTCCATCGGTCTGAGGGTAGTACAAAGTACTGAACTTTAATCGAGTTCCCAGACTCTCTTGCATACTCCTCCAAAAATACGACGTAAATCGATAATCACGATCCGACACAATACTGACAGGTACACCATACAACTTCACGATTTGTTTCATGTACATGTCTGCCAATACCTCGATAGACTATCATAATCGAAATAGCAAGAAATGTGCCAACTTGGTCAATCGATCTACAATCACCCAGACCACATCTTTTCTACTAAGGCACCTCGAAAATCCAGTGACGAAGTCCATCGTGATATGCTTCCACTTCCACTCAGGAATATGAAGTGGATGTAGAAGTCCGGCTGATCTCTGATGCTCGGCTTTGATCTGCTGACAAACCAAGCATCTAGCTACAAATCGTACAATCTACCTCTTCATTCCGTGCCACCAGAAATGATGCCTTAAATCTCGGTACATCTTTGTACCCCCGGGATGGATAGAGTAGATAGAACTATGCGCTTCTTCCATCAATTCCTGCCGAATCTCTCCGTTTGGAACATATATGCGCTCTCCGCACCTCAATGTTCCATCCTCGTGAATCTGCAACCCTGTCTGCTCTCCTACCTCAGTCTTCTCAAGGAGTCTTCTGAATCTCACATCCGTAGGTAATGCTTCCTTAATCCTCTCAACTAGTGAAGACCGAACTTCCAACTGTGCTAGAACACCTTCTGATCTCGACAATATGGCTTTGATCCCAAGGTCCTGAAGATCCTCAAGCAAATGATGTTGTGTCGTCAAAAAGTAAGCTACAGGCTTCCTACTCAAGGCGTCTGCAACTACATTCGCCCTCCCCGGATGAACTGTAGCTCAATGTCGAAGTCCTACATTAGCTCCAACCAACGTCTTTATCTCATATTCAACTCTTTCTGAGTAAAGACGTACTTCAAACTCTTGTGCTCGGTGGATATCTCTACTCTCTCTCTATATAGATAGTACCTCCAGAGCTTTAGTGCAAATATGACTGCAGCTACCTCTAGATCATGCGTCAGATAATTCTTCTCATGAGTCCTCAACTGTCTCGATACATAAGCAACTACCTTACCATGCTGCATCAGGAATCATCCCAATCCTCTGCCGGATGCGTCGCTATATACCACAAAGCCTCCTGACCCTGAAGAAAGAGTCAGGACCGATGCTGTCGTCAAATGCTTCTTCAGCTGATCAAAAGTCATATGACACTCTGCCGTCCAGATGAACTCCTGCTCCTTACACGTCAACCGCGTCATGGGCTCCGCAATCCTCGAAAAATTCTCTATGAACCATCGATAAAATCTGGCAAGTCCGAGAAAACTTCTCACCTCAGAAACTGATGCAGGCACTGGCCATGTCATAACAGCCTCTATCTTCTCTGGATCAACTGAAAGTCCTTCACCAGAAATGATATGGCCCAGAAATGAGACCTTGTCAAAGCAAAAGTCACGCTTACTGAGCTTAGCATACAGCTTCTCCTCTCTCAATACTCCCAACACAACTCGAAGATGCTCTTTATGCTCCTCATGGCTCTTAGAGTATACCAGTATATCATAAATGAATATTACTACAAATTTGTCTAGATACTGGTGGAACACTTCATTCATCAAATTCATGAACACTGCTGGCACATTGGTTAGACAAAACGACATCACCAAAAATTCATAGTGTCCATACCTCATCCGGAAAGCTGTCTTCTGAATGTCTTCCTTCCGCAGCCTAATCTGATGGCATCCGGACCTGAGGTCGATCTTAGAAAACACTCATGCACCACTAAGCTGATCAAACAGGTCATCGATACGCGATAATGGATATTTATTCTTAATAGTTACCTCGTTTAATTTCCTGTAGTCGATGCACAAGCGCACAGACCCGTCCTTCTTCGACACAAATAAGACGGGCACTCCCCATAGAGAAGTACTAGATCGAATAAAGCCTTTATCCAGCAATTCATCTAGCTGGGCTTTCAACTCTTCTATTTTTTTTGGTGCCAGCTGGTACACGTGAGAAGAAATTGGCTTTGCTCTTGGAACCAACTCTATGGTGAATTCAATCTCTCTGTCGTATGGCAAGCCGGGAAGCTCCTCTGGGAACATGTCTTTAAACTCTGATATAACTCTCGGTAATGATGGCTCCTTCTCCGCTATGTAGGCTTTTAGAGTGGGATGGGTACCCTGCTCTGTAGCCCCTCGAAGAAATTCAAACTCCGAAAGACCTGGGTGTCTAAAAAAATCACACTACCCCAACGATAATCTATTTAAATATTAGGAAAGCACGATACGGGAACGATGAAATGAGGGTCGCTAAGGGGATATTATGTGTCTATCTATCAAGTACGAGCGTTTGTTTTTCGGAATAAGCGGAGATGAAAAACGATAAAGAGTTCATGTGAGATGTGGTTCTAATACAAATACGGGGTTCAAAGACGACTGAATAGTTCAAAAAAAGAGTTGTCAAGGTAGTTGCGGATGAGATCCTAGAGGGCAAGTGTATTTGTTAATTATATATCAATCCACGTAGAATAATCATAAGAAGAACGAACCAAGTGCCCTAGGTTGATCAAACCTTAATGCACTGATTCTGATTAGACAATATGTTAGTGGGTGCACCCAATAAAACATATGTCCTAAACAAGCTCGATAAAAGAAATAAGCTTGTAAAACTAGGCTATAGCAGAATAAGTCAAGATAGTCAAAAATATAAGTACATGAGAAATAGTTCAAGTTCTTCAAAATCTAAAACTCGCCTGATGTTTGTGCCTCTACAATTGTCTTACTATCTTCTTGTCTAAGGCTCTGACCGACCAAATGGGTTATGGACCTCTAGATAACCTATTAGTGTCATTCAATGATGGGTTGTAAGGACAATGGGATGCTAGGTTGTGAGGCATACTACCCAACTTACAGAGTTCAACTAGTAGTGTAATTTAATCAATGGAGCCTACAAGTCATCTTCCTAACCTCTATTGAGAAATAAGATTCACGGTAGAAAAAGGAATCAAGCAAGATGTAGTCATAGCAGTCAAACGACAGTTCGAAAATGGAATCAAGGAAGGCGATCAAGTATATGGATGAGATCCTAGATTCTAAGTATAATCCTAATTTGCAGGCTCGCTTGGCACAGTCATGTAACCAAGACGATTTATCGAAGACCTGTATGGGCCACCACAAAAACATGTTACTCCCTAGTCCTAAAATCCATAAGGACTAGAACACGTGGCATGCCAGCAGACACATTCCATAGGCAAATCCAATTTAATGGACCAATGGAAGGTATCTTAAGCTGTAAAATAATCTCATGGTAGGCATATATCTATACTCATCCACAGAACAAGAATCACAGAATAAGAAAGCATATCGTGCTGAAATAAAGAAATATAAAACTGTCAAAGAGTAGTATAAAATCACATGGAAACTCCATGGATACAAGTTTCAGTCAAATAAATGATCACTATAATGTCTCAGATAAAAGTATAAAAATCTCCACTACAAGTCTTCAGCTCTGAGTACTAAGTCAACTAGTCTACCCGAAACTCGTCCGAAACATAGTTAATGACTCAAAATTGCTAAAATAACCAAAAAAAATATATTTTAAATAGAAATAAAATACCTTATTTCACAGAATAATATCAGAGGTATAAAGGTTGAGTTATACTACAAGTTTGGGACATTCTTGGTCAGCAGGTTACCAAAAAACAGCTAGTTTTGACCTATATTTTTCTCGACCAGATTAGAGTTGATAAAATCGTGGAAAATAATTAAAATCATATTTTCTATATATTAACACACATAAAATTCAGTTTTGAAAATAACCATCAATAACTTATAGTTCCTTCACAACGGAGTTGGAATTGACCCTACCGAAACATGAATATTACAACCATAATTCATGAAACTTTTATAGGTAAAAATACATAACAAAAGGTACCAAAAATACTATTTTTACAGATTTAATAACAGAATTTATACAGAATTAAAGCATGGGTTTGAGATGGAAAAAGTAGGGTTTCTTACCAAAAGTCCTTGCTAGTTGGGTTGTGGAGGCTTCTCCTTGCCAAAGCTCCCATCTTTCTTGCTATCCTTGAATGATACTCCCTTCTTGGTGAGTTTGAAGGGGTTGGCAATGGCTATGGTTGGATGGGAAAGATGGATTTTCTAGGGTTTGTTTCGGTGGTTGGATGGATGTATAGTGAAGGAGATGAGTTTTTGTGGAGGATGGAGAGATGTGTAATGGAGGGGATGATGTTATGAGGGCTATGGGGCTTGGTGTTATCGAAATTTGAGGGAGGAAGAGAGTATGGTCGGCTATGGAGGTGGGAAAGAAGGAGAAATTAAGTTAGGGTTATATATATATATATATATATATATATATATATATATATATATATATATATATATATATAGGGTCCTTCTATAATACATCCCATGGAAAAATTTGTATCGATACATCCAAAATCTAAACCATTGGATGTTGATCCAATGGTTCAGATTGAATAATAGAGTAGGGAACATCATTTAATGCTGATTTTGACTTTTGACCTTTATTAATAGTCTGAGAAAAGTTACTTAATCCGAACCATTGAATGAACATCCAATGGTTCAGATTTGGGATGTATCGATACAAATTTTTTCATGGGATGTATTGAAGAATTTTCCACACACACACACACACACACACACGCACACACACACACATATATATACACACACACACACAAATATATATATATATATATATATATATATATATTATATATATATATATATATATATATATATATAAAAAATATATATATATATATATACATATATATATATATATATATATATATAAAAATATATATATAAAAATATATATATATATATATATATATATATATATATATATATATATATATATAGGGTCCTTCTATAAAAAAAAAAAAAAAAAAAAAAAAAAAAAAAAAAAAAAATATAGGGTCCTTCTATAATACATCCCATGGAAAAAAAATAAAAATATATATATATATATATAGGGTCCTTCTATAATACATCCCATGGAAAAATTTGTATTGATACATCCAAAATCTAAACCATTGGATGTTGATCCAATGGTTCAGATTGAATAATAGAGTAGGGAACATCATTTAATGCTGATTTTGACTTTTGACCTTTATTAATAGTCTAAGAAAAGTTACTTAATCCGAACCATTGAATGAACATCCAATGGTTCAGATTTGGGATGTATCGATATATATATATATATATTATATATATATTTTGCTCATCAAGACGGATCCTCAATTGCCCTTTCATGCTTCTGGGCAAAGGAAGTACGGCCTCAACCATAGTTCAAAAGGAGTAATACATCATATGCCAAATTGAGTCAAAGATATTGTTCATTACATTTTAATACTAAAAACAAGGATTCCCTATTCCACCATCTGCTGCTACAATTGATGCTGTAACCATACCTAATAATTTAAGCACTTGAATTGACTTACAAGATCCATCAAGCCCTCTACTGCCTTCTCCATCTCTAATGTGGTAAACCTTACCTGCCTCAATTCAACTTATCAATTAGTTCATTGATGTGATCTTCATGATTGCCAGAATCACCACCATCTTTGAACTGTTTTTTCTTCATCTGGTTTAGTCTTTCGGGCTTCTTAAGCTTGAACAGGAATAAGAAGCTAGTGACCTCCTTAAAGTGGGGCCCTACACCGTTGATCTCATGCACAGTATCTTCCAGACAAATGATACCATATTTCCCAAGTGCCTGTTCTATAACAATGTTGTCTGTTAGGGGAACCCTATGCTTGTCTATTATACCACAGCCCTTCTTATAAATTAGCTCCTTCATATTCTTCATATTAGGATAGCCGTAGGTGACAAACGGTTCCACGCATAGTAACCTTTTCAATGTTGCTTCATTTGCCTTCACAAATACACCACTGAAGATATGTGTCAACCTTAACAGTTTAAGAATTTTTCTGGTCTTAGGATGCATGTCATTTGAGCCTTGAATGCGAATCACAAAAAGCAACTTCGACTTAAGGTCAACATGGGACGTCTTTCGAAACCTTAGTCTTTGTTTCATTCGCCCAAGGTCCAGCTCTTTATCGCGATATTCTTGAACAAATTGCTCGGGCTTTTCGATGGCATGATTCAAATCGTCCTTGTTTCGTTGCTTCCGTGCTTCCACTCGCTCCCTCCTCTTTATAGCCCACTCGTCGTTGTTCTTCCTCTTCTTCAGCACCGTCTCCTGCACGTAAGCGAGCGGCTGTGCTTCCGCATCTGTCGTCATGGCGGCTATTCTTTCAGAAACCCTATATTTTAGAGGGTTTGCTTCTGGCCGCTGGGTGGTGAATTAAGAAGAGCACTCTTGTATATATAACCGGCCGGAAACAAAATTTCTTGTATATATATATATATATATATATATATATATATATATATATATATATATATATATATATATATATATATATTATGGGCTTTATGGGTCTCACGTATGTATAGAATTGGGAATCCTTTTTTCCTTTTGGGATGTTCGGCCAAGGGGGGAGGAGTGCTTGGCCGACCATTTAATGGTAGGGGTCCACTTGATTGGCTTGGTTGTTTGATGAGTTGGCTAATTGATTTGGTTAGAGATTTAAATTGGCCTTTCCTAATATAGAACTAATTAGATCTATATATAAAAATACAATCCAAAATCTGAATAAATATAAAATATATATGTTTATTAATGTATTTTAATGCCCAACATGCCTACATAGGTTTGGGTTTGGTTTGTAGGAAGTTTGGGAAGGTTTGGTGCAACCGGGTCTCCCAAAAAGTCATAAAGGCTTTATAAACTAATTAATTAGATTAAAATATGACCTGTGCCATAATTTGAATTGTTAACATGCAAGAGACTTAAATATAATCATGGCATTCCTAGCATGGCTAGTATGCTAGTCAAAGCACCCAACTACACTAGGCATGCCACATTTTCTAGTCAACTTGCACATTCAAACTCAATCATGACTGTAGACCTTCTTATATAATATAAATAGGATAAAATAAATTAGAAGTAAATAAAAATCTAAATTAATACGTTTAATTAAATAAAATATTATTTTAATTTTGAGGGGTTTTACAGGTATTGCCTTGCACGGGTGCAACCTAGGCTCGCGGGGCATCACGTCCAAGCAAGGATGATCGATTCTGCGGAACCGGGGTATGACAGCTGTTGCAAGTGTAACAACAGTAGACATCAGCAGCAGTAACAGTTAAGCATACAACTTCGTGATAAGATTTTTGCCACTTCGCTCTACCTTTTTGCGAGTCGATTTCACCGGTACATAGTCAACCTAATCGACTTCTTTTGCCTTGAAATGGTTTGCTTTATTTCGCATTATGCGTGACAAAAATCGAGTTCAAAAATCGTGAAGGAAAATTTTGATTTTTTTAACCTAGAAACTGTCCCAAACTCCTAATGTGGAAGCCAATTTTCGAACAGAATATCGATAATTTTCAAAATCAAAAATAGTAGAGTTATAGCCAATATGAACGACGTCATGATGACTATTTATGTGGAATTTTCTCTTTATTATTTTTGTCGAAAGTCAGTTCCAAAATCAACGAAAATATATTTTTGCAACTTGGAAATCTCTGATACATAGTCCGTCCCTACAAACCGGACGACTTGGTCGTGAACCAGTTGCATCGAAAGGTGCATATTGACTTCGCGTGCGTATAGACTTTGACGAAATTTGAATTGGTTGCATGTGCGCAACAAATTCGACCCGTATCCGTCAAAAATCATAATATCGACAATTTTATAATTACCCCCAATTACTTCGTGAACACTCGTCAACTCACGACAAAACTTGCACCATTGGACTCATGATATTTTTCTGGTCCTGTGAGCCAAGTTTGGTCCGATTCTGAGACAGTTGACCGGATCGTCGTGTCGCAAGCCCCACGATCCGATTTAACAGACGATTTTAGGCACGGCTCATTGGAATCCAAAATTGGACATACCATTGAGTTTGTGTCAAAAACCTAGACCTGTAGGCATATATTTGGTTGACTTTAGAGACCTTTACATTTGACACATTTTTCGGTACAAAGCGGGTCCAACGACGGACATCATTTTTATCCAAAATTATTGTTTTGTCTCTTTGTCCATAATTGAACTTATGGGTAGTCGATATTAGTTATTTCTCTTGTTTTGGAAATGATAGTGATGTCTATTTTTGTATCTAGAGATGTTTGCGGAAGCTCCACCTTTGCAGCTTTCTTTGGCTTGACGAATTCGCCTGTTGGACGTCGTCAAATCATCGCACAACCTCCAGGCAAGATATCTTATCAATATATTATGTTTATTTACTATCACTTTAGCATTTTTATTTTTGTTGTTTATTTATTTGCTTATTTATTTTATATTAAACTACGCGTCCAAGTCCTACTTGGGAGCAAGCGACTGTATTAGTTATTTTCGTTGCTTGTCTTTATTTTATGCATCTTGACATAGTTTTAGTGGACTACCTTATTATTGTGAGATATTAGTATATCTCCTTTGGTCATGATAGATGTGTTCAACGAGTTGTGGGTCTCTTATAGGTCTCGAATTTGCGTAGTCGGCCGGCCACCGATATATATATAGGACGTGCGTTAGGTTATAACTGTTAATAGAATTGCAACACTAGAAGTTATTAGAGTATTGTGTCGTTGATACGACATGGATAGGTCATTGGGCAAGGAGAACACGACTAGACGTTGACTACCTCCCTATATATCTTAAACTCGCTCACTACTAAGGAACGATAAATAGCTTATATGATATAGACTTAAGACTGAGGAATAGTATATAGATTATATGCTATAAACTCACGACTGAGGAATGGTATATAGACTTAGACTCGCGATGAGGTACTTTATTAGTTCAGCTTGACTTGGTAGTCATGCGGACATGCACAGTTCTTAAATTGCATATTCACTTGGAATGGTTTAGGTGACCTTGATGATGTTCATGTACTTATACCTAATCATGGCATGGGAAGTATCTCGTCGTGAAATAGTGTGTCACCCCTTGTCCTTGATTGGTTGTAGGGGTGGTACACAACTTCGATGATGGGATACTGGACCGTGTTGTGATCTGGGTTATTTATTTACCTATGACTATGTGATATGTTTATATTTAGTTTATATGACATCTTTTATGTATCTTGTTACGTCCCTATGAGGACTTGGTGATCTCTCTAGGTATTTGATTGCGTGGAGTTAGTTCGCTAATCACAATGGTATTGCTATTTTTGATTTAGGTATCTTTCATAATTTCATATTTATATCCATTACTTGCCTTTTACTTATTAGCCAGTTTTATAGACCTATATTGTTCTACGGATTTATTTAAACATATATGTGAATGGGCTGCAGATCAAGACACGTATTACTTATTTTTGATATTATTTATTATGTGGATTGAGATATATGATAGGTGATTTGATAGATAGATTTAGATACCAAGACAGCTTATACGTTTTCTAGCTAGGCTGGAGTCCACTGGTTACGTTGCTAACATGTTTACATATTTCCTAGTCCTATGTATATTGGGATGTAACACCCAGTTTTCTAAAATGAGGGTAATTTTGAAATTTTGTAATTTTAATCATTTATTGATTTGACATTTAAATCATGATATGATTTTTGGTAATTTTTAAATTATTTTAAAACTATTTAAAATCATAACTTGTGATTTTGATGTTTTGCTAGTGAAACCCTAGAGACTGATTGACCTAGAGCCTAACCATGTGATTAGGATGTTTTAATGTCATTTTTGGCCTAAGGATATTTTGCATTTGACCTCTTTGAATTATTTGATATTTATTGCGTTGGTGATTGTTGATTTTGACCTTTGATAGGTGTGATTTTGTGATGGTTTTGTGTCCGTAGCGGACACGTATCATTTTTTATTTACAAATGTTTGATGTGCCTCAAAGAGATTTTTTATTGCTGATTTTTTTGAAAAGTATTTGAATGAGATTGTTTTCTTCATGTGTTTCCTGTGATTGCTTTGTTTTAATTTCGAGGACGAAATTTTTTTAAGGTGGATAGATTTGTCACCCCCAGTTTTCAGAAACAGGGGTATTTTTGTCATTTTATATTTTAAAATACTTTTGAAATTTATTTTATTATTTATGATATTATTTTGGGTTTGAAATTTATTTTATTATTTATGATATTGTTTTGGGGTTATTTGAGTCGGGTTCGAATTTTAACTCAATCCGACTTGAAACGGGGACCCGGGAGGTAGTTTGACTCTAGTGGGACCCACACACTAGTTAGGCATGGCCCACATGATATTAATTTAAGTCCACATGATATTAATTTTAGTTATTAGTTAGACTAATTATTTATGGATAGGTTTAGTTTAATTAGAGACTTAAAACTAGACTAAATTGACCTCAACCTTTAACCCATTCCTAATTTAAATCAAATAGATTAGTGGAGGGCATTTTGGACATTCAAATAGGGGACACCTCACCCTTTTTGGCCAGCCACCTATGGGGGGGATAAGGAGTGAGTCACTCCTTCATTCATTTGTCTTCATCCACTTTCTCTCTCTTGTTCTTCCCCAAATTAATTTAGAGATGAACCTCCATTGATTTTATCTCCAAATCAACCCCTTCTTCCACCAAATCTTCTTTATTTCTCTTCTACTCTATAGTTAGAGGGGGCTAGCCAAGTTTGGGAGGATTCGGAGCCCGTTCGTGTCCTTTTGGAATCTCTACGTGTCTGTGCCGTATCGGAAGGCTTTTCCTTTGAATATCTCTCCCGGAAGGTATAATCTCTCCTCTAATCCATCCCTACATACATATAGAAATATTTTGAACCCATAGGAATGATCCCCATGGTTGTATCTCCATTTGTGTCCATTTCGTGTCCATTTGGAGGTCATAGGAGTGTCCTTTGTGTTGTGGTTGTGTCCATGTGGGAAAACCCCAAATTTGGACACACTATGTGTTGTTGTTATGTATGAATGAATTATTACATGTTTAATCTCATATTTTTGTATTGGAGATGTATTCTATAGTGTCTCATATATATATATTAGTGTAGAGAGTGAGTTCTTGATATATTATGTTATATACTTGTGTTTCTTTTGTCTCAAACTACCTAAATTCGTCATAATTTTTATCCACGTTTTTAGTAGCTAGAGCAACTTAGAAATGCCATAACTTTTAGCTCATAACTCCAATTAACCTTACATTTTTTTTAAAAGAAGCGTATCGAAGTTAGCTTTCCAAATATATATTTTAATAGGCCAAATTCGTTCTAAAACTTTCTGTAAAATTATTTGAGTGTCAGCTGTACGAAAGACGAACGCGTTTCGGTGTTTTTGCGATTTCGGGAGCTTCCGGACACGAAAATGCGATCCGTTTAAAGTTCCAAAAATCTAACACAAAGATATATAACATACTTTAATCCTAGAATTTAGTGAATGCTCAATTGGTACAGTATTGGTTTTAAGTAGAATAGTGACTATACGATATATGTATTTTGTGTAACTTGTGAGCCTATGTAGTATGGATATTAAATGAATATAGAGTATGTAATGCATGATATATTAGATGAATGAAATGATATATATATGATATATATTCTCTTTACATTAATGTATATATATGGTTGAATCCAAGCATGTAGGAATATAATTAATATAATGCATATAAGCAATGCATGAATAAAAGAATGATATACAATGTATGCATGAAAGTATATAATGAATGCTAGATATGAATGCAAGATATATATGTAATGATAGATATAAATGCATAATTTATAAATATTGTAATGCAATATATAATCATAACATGTATGGTAATGTAGAGTATATGATGCAAGCATGAATTAATGGAGGAAATACATGTATATAGGTAATATAGAATGTAATATATGAAAGAAATGAATGATAATATATAACATGATATGTAAGGTAATGCAATGTATGAAATATATGATGTGTGCATGTTTGTATGTCTCTATGTTAATGTATGAAATGATATGAATATACAATGTATGCATATGTATAAAACATGTAGGTAATGCATAGATGCATGAATGAAATAAATGTTTGCAATATGTTAATATAAATACAAGTATCTAATATGCATGAATGTAAGTATAATATAATACAAGTATACATGTATGTATCATGTAAATGTAATATACATGATATGTATGTATGCATGTATACAAGGTAAGTATGTATGTATGTATTTCTATAAACTGAGTTAATCTATAACCTTTTACACACATGTATTCATACACCCTTTGACATCATATAACCCATGTCACATACACCTACCTATCACTAAATTTTAGAACATTAACACATATCCTTTCACACACATGCCAAACACACACATACTCACTTACTCTTTTACCTCTCTTTCTCTCTCTATATATATATGTATGTGCCTATATATATAGCTTTCCTATATATATCTATGTATATGAATATGTGAATGTGAATAATATATATACATTATATGACTAAGTTTGTGTGCCTTGTTAGCTTATGGTTTAGTTTTGTGCTTGGTTTAGCAAGTGACTTAGGCTATGAGTTAGTTGCTATCTTGGATACTTGATTTGCATATACTTAGTTTGTTTAGACCTAGAATAACTTGTTTGACCTAATTTAGACTTATTAGACCTAGTTTGACCATAGTTGACCTAGGTTTGACTTTCAGGGTTGACCAAGTTGACCAAGAGTTGACTTTGGTCTAGATTGACCTAGAATCATGTAGAATGCATAATAGAACTTCGTATTGCCATTTTGGACTTGTTGTGACTTGTGCTGTTCTGATTAGGAGCCAGACACCTCTCCCCGGACAGTATATTTACTTTGGACATTCAGACACCAGGCGAGTACATTCTCTGATCATTTCATATCCTGCTTAGAATTATTTCCTGCATTAAATTACTTTACTTGTTACTGTCACGTTGGTCATACGGATTGGTACTATACGGATCCCTTCTTGAGATGTTATCCTTAGGGAGCATCGGGTACTACATGTTATGTGCGTTTCACTTACATGACGTATCACTATGCTTCACAGGTTCTTTGATCACTTGTGACATATACCCTTATGATCACAGAGCCTCCTAGAATCTCTTATCCCATTTACTGGGTATCCTAGAATCTCCTAGAATCCCTATTTTTGGGACATCCATGTATCACCCTTCGGGGGCTTTGCGTGGAATCATAACATAACTTGGTTGGATCCTTGTGTATCGATTGGGTTACGGGGGAGTAGAAATAGACATGTGAATACTATCCAAGTAGTGTAGTATCAGAATCTCTTCCATAGTGTAGCATCAGAATCTCCTATGCCATTTACATGTCTATATTGTACTCTGACTCACTAGCCACATGTTAGTTCTTTATCTATAGTAGATATTTCTATTACAGCTTTCTCTCTGTGTTTACATACTGCATTTCTTTCAGTACCTGTATCTTACTTTACTGCATGATTATATTTTCTAACCTGCTATGAACTGTTGAGATGTAATGTGCTCGCTCCTGTCCTGACTGGACCTATTGATAAATTTTACAGATGGCCTGGGATTGCCTGCTAGCCTAGAGGAGACACAGTAGAGGTTGTTTAGATAGTTATTTCATTTTGTCTGGAGTTGTATTTACTTGTGGATTACTGTATTTGAGTTTTGAGATGTATTTCTAGGTTTGTGTATCTTAGTCACTTAGACTTCTATCTCCTGTATCTCTTTTGGATTTCATGTTTTATCTATCTTTATCATGCTCTACCTTATATGTGATTGAGACTGTATCTGCTATGTCACCCCATTCGGGGAGTATAAACTGCTTAGCATTATTTTGTTAGATGATGTGACCTAGGACAGCGTTCTACCGCCGACACTGCGGCGTAGGCTGGGCATTGTTACGTTCCCGTACCCTTACTCTAGGGTGCGGGTCGTGACATGGGACTAGGGCGTTATAATCACAACATAATATATATGTTGTGGATGGTGATCCGTTAAAAGGGTACCTCATTAAAGATATCTTTGTTATCTCCTTACGTTCATATTACCTATAATAACGATTTTTTCTATATATTATTCATACCTGGTGCTACGTACGACATAAATAATAAGCCCACTCCTATTCCCCTAGTGGAATTACTCTTTTTTTACAATAGAGTTGCAACATTTTATCAAGTCCAAATTACCTCTGATGAACAATTTGTATTCAAAAAAAAATTTCTGACTTCCCAGGGATTGAGAAAGATTGTGATATGACAATCTAGGTTATGAAATTCTATCTGCGGGAACCCAACATGCAATTAGCCATTCATGCACCGACAACAACTCATGTACCAAGGAAATTATATTTGTTGACCCAAACTGGATCACAGTCAACCTGATTTAGATAATTAACAACTGATATCTGATATGATCCAATACGACACATCAAGTGCAAGACAGAACATCACCTATGACACATCAAGTTCAAGACAGACGTCAACTACAAGCTGTTGCATTGCAAATATAATTTGTTCTCAGTCTGTAATTTTTGATTTATTGAGTCTAAAAAATATGCACGTTGAGTCACACTGTGTCTTCTAAACCCCTAAACATATTTCTCCAAGCTCCATCATACAAACAAACCAATTCCTGAACCAAATCAAACCACCCTCACCCATATAAGGCTTCTAGTCTGAAGCAGACTAAACTCGGGCCGAACACGATCGAAGATCGAACTCGGGCCAAACTCGGTCTCCTTAAAATCAGCAACCTAATTTTTAGGACCACCTTGATGCGAGCTGTCCAACGTTCAAATTTTTGAATATTTGGGACAGAACTCTGGCCGAACTCTGCCTCTCATGTCTAGTATAAATAGAGCTTGATTCCTCTCATTTCAAATCATCTCTCACTCTCAAGCTTTCAATCTTCTAAGCCTTGTATGCTCTAAGCCTTACTCTTCTAAATCCCCTAGCCACAAAACTTCTTAAGCCCCAAGGTGCTCAGTGCGATTCAGCTGGAAGTTCTGTGCAAGAGTTGAAAAGAAGATACTTGGAAAATTCCAAGTTTCGCATCTGCAAAGTTAAAGTAATCGAGTGCTTCAAAGGCTCGTGTCTGTAAGAAGTTGGTGTGCTCTTCGGACTAAAAATACGTGTGTACCCTATTTCATAAATAGTTGATTTCAATTTCGAGCAAGAGTTCTCAGACCTGGACTAGTCCTCCACGAGAGAAACTAGGATATATCGTTGTGTTTGCGTTTGTTCTTCTAAACCCTTTTACTTTCCGCATTATTACTCTTTAATTATAAATTTTGTTAGCAGTTGCTTTCTGGACTTAGCATAGAGTTATTTTAATTGGTCATTATAGACACAAACTCTATTCAGACCCCTCTAGAGTTGCCTACACGCTACCTTAATTGGTATCAGAGCTCTGGTCTCTTGATAAACGATTAACACCCTAGAGATGATCTATGGCAACCACACAACCCATTTTCACCAACCGCGGTGAAGGACAGTCCACACATAGGCTACCCCTATTTGATGGAACCAACTACACTTACTGGAAGACACGAATGAGTTTCTATCTGAAATCTCTAGACTTTGACTTATGGACCATAGTTACAGATGGTTATAAGAAGCCTGCTAGAATTGTAGTTGATGGGAACCTCCTAGAGAAACCTCACGACAAATACACTGATCCAAAAAAAATAGGCTAGTCTAGATGTTAGGGCTATTAATGCTCTCTTCTGTGCTATCGACAAGATTGAATTCAATACGGTATCTATGTGTACCACTTCACACAAAGTATGGAAGCTTCTAGAAGTGACTCGTTAAGGAACCACTCAAGTCAAGGAATCAAAAATTAGTCGGCTAACACAGGAGTATGAAGCATTCAAGATGAAGCCCAACGAGATGATCACACAGATGTTTACCAGATTTTTTGACATTGTCAACCCTCTATCTTCCCTTAGAAAGAACTACTCCGACCATGAGAAGATACGCAAGGTGCTATGGGGACTAACGAAGAACTGGAATCCCAAAGCCACGGCAATCATCGAAGGTAACGATCTCACTACCATGTCTCTGGAGACTTGATGGGCAAACTAATGATGCATGAGCTCGACCTCAAGGACTTTAAAGAATCTGCTCCAAAGGAAAAAAAATCGCTCTAAGAGTTCATCGCCGAAAGGCTGCTCCAGATGAAACAGACGATGATGACTCCGAAGGTGATGATCAAGCGCTCATGGTTCACAACTTCAAAAAGTTTCTACGATTCAACCGAAGGAGGAAGGAACAACAAGACGACGATGAAGAGCTTATATGCTACGATTGTTAGAAGACGGGGCACATCAAGAAAGACTGCCCTACAACAAAGAAAGGGAGCCGATATGAAAAGTCATACAAGAAGCCATCCTCTCGAAAGTATGCCAACACAAGCATCTGGCATGAAAATGAAGCCAGTGACTCAGAAGAAGAAGAGGACACTCCCCAAGATACTGCAAACGTCAACCAAATGGAAACTTCCTACAAGGTAACAAATGATCCATTTGATGACTTTACTTTTGATGAACTTGGAGATGCTTTCAGTGATCTACTTGAAGATAGTAAATACAAACATGCAAAGGATAAGATTAAGACTCATGAAGCTGAGATTCATAGACTATCAAGCTTACTTGAAAATATTGTAGACACGTCACCCACAGATAACACTGTGGAGTTATCCAAACTTAAATTAAGCTTACACGATGCTGAATCACGTATTGAGAAAACACATGATCTTACCATGCTCAATAAAGAACTTACAGAAAAGAAAAATAAATACAATATTATAGCTGTAAGAATTAGTGCTTTGACTGCCAAATATGATAAAATGTATACTGCCTCTTAAAGATTAGAGATCAGCCGGGCAAGTAGGTTATTCAACCTTAAACTCAGTCTCACGGTCACAGCACATACACGAGACACAAGACTGCTCAATACAAGAGTACACGACATAAGAAAAATACATATACACATGTTACACACAAATATGCTTTTATGTACACATATTCTCATGCAGCACGACAATCACCCACACATAGACATCCTTATCATCCTACTCCTAACACAAATATGCATGCTACATGTCACTACTGTGGTAAATATTCACACACTTCACCATAATGTAGAATCAGAAGATTAGTTGATTTAAATATGTATGCATGGGTACCGAAGACTAATATTTTAGGACCCTCAAGGATTTGGGTACCAAAGGTCACATCTACTCATGGTGTAGGTGGACCTTTCTTCATCTTTTAGAAGTAAATGAATTCTCGATAGTGGGTGCTCGCGACATATGACTGAAAATGCAAATTTTTCGCAACACTATTGATGAAAAGGGAAGGATATGTATCCTTCGACAATAATCTAAAAGGTTATATTATAGGTTACGGTACTATTGGTAATCCTCACTCTCCTGTCGTTAAAGATGTCTGTTTAGTAACAGAGTTAGAGCATAACTTGCTCAGCATTAGTCACCTTGTTGACAATCGATATGATATTAACTTTGAGAAAAATAAATGCTCTATATATGATAGATCATCTGGAGACATCGATTTTGAAGGGATAAGGGAAGATAACATATATATATTCTATCTCTCGAAATATACTAACAATGCAGGAAGATGCCTCTACGCTCACAAAGATGAAAGGTTACTATGGCACATGCGTCTTGGATGTGCAAACATGGATACCATATCAAAACTTTCAACCAAGAAGCTAGGAAGAGGACTCCCGGATATCACATTCAAAAAGGATACGGTATGTGCCGAATGTGAAAAGAATAAGGAAATAAAATTCTCTTTTAAATCCATCAACTCTGTAAGTACTACTAGACCCTTGCAACTTCTTCATATTGATTTGTTTGGTCTTAGTAGAGTAGCCAGTCTTGGTGGAAAACTCTATCCTTTTGTGATTGTTGATGACTTTTTTCGTTTTACTTGGGTTTTCTTTCTTTCAAACAAAAGTGATACTATCTCTATTTTCAAAATTTTTACTAAAAAGGTACAAAACGAAAAGGCTTCATCATTACTCGAATACGAAATGATCATGGCGGCAAATTCAAAACTTTGATTTCAAAAAGTTTTATGATTTAAATGGATTTCATTATGAATTTTCTTGTCGTAGAACTCCCCAACAAAATGGTGTTATGGAGCAGAAGAATAAAACTCTTGGCGATATGGCCAGAGTCGTGTTGAATCAGTTTTTACTTCTAAAATATTTTTGGAAAGAAGCTGTAAGTACAGTATGCCATTGTTTCACTTAACAAAATGCCTAAAATTGGCTTTTGAAAGAAAACTAGAAAAAGTACAAATTGTTTCTAGGAAGAATTGCTATGGAAGTCTGATCTTAGAGCGATCACTTTGTTCCTTGGACCACACGATGATGATGAAGAAAACTTCTTGAAGAAGATGAACAATCGAAAGAACTAAGTTACCAGAAAGGTATCGAACAACGACACTGATGGCACAGTCGAATGCTTTCTTGCTTTGCTTCACCCTGTTCTTAAAAAAAATTGAAGAAATG
The DNA here is from genome assembly GCA_029216955.1 of Iris pallida. Lineage (NCBI taxonomy): Eukaryota > Viridiplantae > Streptophyta > Magnoliopsida > Asparagales > Iridaceae > Iris > Iris pallida. The sequence goes on from JANAVB010001597.1 coordinate 2,086,118, forward strand.
CTTCTGGGAATATCACTCTGAAAGTATGAGTTTTCTCAGAATCTCGTCTCCTGTATCTCTCCTGATGTTGTCTTGTGTTAAAAATAAGTTTATTTATAGACTAGACCCTCTATGCGTAAAAAGCAACATAATTGGGTCTCTACACAAGTAACTATCACCCACGATGGAAATCAACCTTTACGCATGATGACACGTGTCCCATGTAGAGTTTTGATCTCTACGCATGGTGACACGTGTCCCACTACTTCAACAAAATAGGGAGAGCACATACACACGTTCTTCGATAAGTGTGGCATGAAAGCCACGTAAGCAAACCACATTCTCATGTAGCCAGAAAAGATTGGGCATAAAAATGACCCAAAATAGTCTTCCTGCGTAAAGTAGCAGACTGGGCATAAAATAACTCAAAATAGACTTCTCGCGTAAAGTGGCTGAAAAGTAGCCTTGAGCGTAAAATTAGCTCAAATAAACTCTACGCGCACAAAAGCCTTGAGCGTAAAAACTCGAAATAGCTTTCGTGCGTAAAAGAAGCAATCTCTTGAGCGTAAAGTAGCCCATCTGCACACTAAACGACAAGCATTGGGTTTAGTGAAAAAAAAACTTCTCGGCTTCTGTGCACTGTTCTTGTCAGAAAATTATTCTGTCAGATCAAAATCACGCACATTAAATACAGTCTGACAGCCTGTCTCTCGCGTAAAAGCTGAGAATGGTTCTCGCGTAAAAGAGCTTGCGTAGAGTTTACTCTATTTGCTCTCTGCGTAAAATGTGAATCTGACTCAGTTTAACTTGCGTAAAGCTCTCAACTTCTTTGACTTGGTCTATAAAATTTATTTATGCTTCTACAAGACCCCCTTCAAAGTTTTCAAATTTTTCTAAGATTTGAAATACTTTGAACAGAAGCATAAAAATATGAGATATCCAATAGTCCGCGTAAAATTCGGGATACCCAACAGTCTGCGTAAAGTTCGGGATACCCAACGGTCGGCTGAGAAGCGTAATATTTGAGATATCCAACAGTCGGCTAAGAAGCGCAATATTCGGGATATCCAACAGTCGGCTGAGAAGCGTAATATTCGGGATATCCAACAGTCAGCATAAATTTCGGAAATTTGAACCGATTTCAAAATTCTCTATAAATAGAGCATTGCCGATAGAGAGAGAACTTTACTCATTCTCGAAATCTCGATCTTTCTTTACTCTCTTCTTCTTCATACTCTCAGTTCGAATCAATGGCCCCAAAGAGCAAAACCACCGTCGGTGCCAAGGGAAAGAAGCCCGTCGCTGCTTCGTCGAGAAGTGAACGCACGAGAACCGCCGTCGCATCATTGAAAACACCCCGCAAGACCAACCCCATAGTGGCTCCGGCCATGAAAGTTAGAACACCCTAATTCGGCCATGAGTTCGTCGGGGAAGAAGAAGACTCGAACCCTAAACTTTACGCCCATGTTTATACGTGTCAGCATAGAAATTGAAATAACAAAATACGCCCATGTTATACATGTCAGCGTAAAAAATAAGAAATACGCCCACGTCTATACGTGCCAGCGTAAAAACAGAATACGCTCACGTCAATACGTGCCAGCGTAAAAATCAAAATATGCACACGTCCATTCGTGCCAACGTAAAAACAAAATAAGCTCACGTTAATACGTGCCAGCGTAAAAATCAAAATACGCTCACGTCCATTCGTGCCAGCGTAAAAACAAAATACGCTCACGTTAATAGGTGCCAGCGTAAAAATCAAAATACGCTCACGTCCATTCGTGCCAGCGTAAAAACAAAATACGCTCACGTTCATTCGTGCCAGCGTAAAAACAAAATACGCTCACGTTCATTCGTGCCAGCTTAAAATCCCAAGTGAAAGACTTTGCGTAAAACAAAGAACTCTTGCACTTAAAAAGAAATTATCAACTTAATTTTTGCGCATAAGCGTAAAATTTGCATAGTCAAGCTCTCTAGTATAGAGTCTTTAATTTTTATGCGTAAAATTCGGACTAAGTCATCTGTGTAAAAATTCAAATTAGATTTTTACTAACTTGATTTTTTTTTTTTTGGCAGTGGACTTGCAGATTCATCCTCTTGCAAAAATATTCGGCTCACCAGCTGGTATGGTGGACTCAAATTACTTGGAGAATTTGTTCCATGTGGAATTCGCTCAATCAGATCCACAATACCCTGAAGGGAGACAACAGCTAATAGCTGCTCAGGGGGACAGAATGCTGTTGTCAATGATAAATGAAGAATTGCTGGTATCGCTAGATGACCAAATTTTTTTTAAACATGCCTTCCTGTTTGGGGATGCTATAGATTTCCAATCACGAACACACCCCAAGAAGGAGGCTTAGGTGTTTAAGTTTGGAGAGAGGACAATGTATCTCCCAGCCATGGCCAGAGATTATCCCTTATCTACATTCGTCCATGCTACTCATCCAAGACAGATGCTATGGAACCTGACTCCCAGCAGTTATGGTAGACCGGGCAGAATTATTTTTAAGAGGGATGGGGCCAATAAAATGGGCTACCACATCAGTACTCCCAGTGGTGGTGTCGTCCCTTTCTCCAGTCTATTGCCTGGATTCACACCGAGTGAAGATTCAGCTCTGATCCAACCGGTGCAGACCGTAATGTTCATCAACAAGTTCATGAAGGCCTCAGTATTATATCCTCAGGCCAACCCTAGGCTACCAGGGTGGTTGACTCCTTAGAATCAGAACTGGATCCAACTTAGTGCTTGGATGTTGAAGAACTTCAAGACTGATCTGGAAGCCATCGGCCTTTATGAAGCAATAGCCTCTACGAGTCAAGGTATATCGATGAACAGTAACCTGTTCTTGGCTCTGATGGAATTGTATATCAGTTTAACAGGAACTTTTGCAACCCCACTAGGTGAGATGGGTTTTGTACTGCACGAGATACAATTCATCTCTAAGTTGCCGATGGGTGAAGCTCCCTATGAAGAGTATGTTCCTTCCAATCGGGAACTAGCAGAGATCAGCGAGAAAAATCCTAATCTAGTCAAAGTGTTTCAAGAATTAATGTGCCATTATCTAATTTGTACCACTATATATGAAAGTGGGTAGCATTTGCAATATACTAATAAATGGCCAATTTATTTATTCAACCACGAGAATAGGATATCTAAGAACGACCAGGGGAGATTCCAAGAAAATAAGGCTCCAACCATCAACCCTTGTTCAATAATTCCTTCAGATTTGATCCATAATTTGATGATCACACATAAGTCTTCGGATCAATATCTGACTACTAAGACTGGAGACATCCCTGCGGGGACTGAAACCTTGAGCTATTTAAGGCACGGCAGTCAGAAGATCTCAAGGGAAGCCTTGCTGGCAGGCTTTCTTTCTTTATGGCTGCAGAGATGGGTCGTACAAGGGATTAGCACAGCTGACAGAATTCACCGAAACGTATTGTGGCCCGCAGTACGTTTGGTATTCAAGGTCAGAATCAACCTGCTATCGGCAATGGTGTGTCGAATAAATGCAGGTTTACGGACCTTTGGTGATGAACTAATCAACAATGCTCCTCACCGAAGAGATTTCCCTAGGGTAGAGATGCCCTATACTTATCTGATGGGCTGGCTATTACATCATAACTGCAGTTTGTTGCCGCCAGGCCCTGGAGATAATTTGGAGGTCTTCCTCCAGAAATTCAATAAAGCCACTTGGACTGCAACTACAGTGGCAGATACCCGAGCAGTACTAAACTATTCTCATGATAGAACTTTTTCTGTACAAGACCACAAGTTCCAGCTGACTGCCTCGGTATACAATTTGAAGATAGAGGGGAAAGGAGGACTTCATTACCTGTGCCAGTTTTCAAATGGCTAATGTGCATCAGACCCTCACATCTGATGTATAGGAATGAAGACAACTGTGCGTTCGAACCATATCTACCAAGTCGGTTCGCTCGTCAGTTTGGATATGACCAACTTCACGTTGGTAATCCCTCCACCAGCTTCCATCATTATGGGAAGTTAATTGATGGTGAAAAAGCCTGGAGATACTTTAGTACTGCTTGTACCGGTGCTAAATTCTAGGTATCAACTGCTACAAGCACAACCGAGCTACGAATACTTCATACGTATGCTCGCTTTTATGTATTCATTCGCTCCTTCGCGCATGGCTACAATATGAAGGGGAGTCTTCGATGGCCCAAGGAAGGGAACGTCGAAGAACCAGTCAGGGTACCTTCAGACATACCCGACGATGCTGCTGTTCCAAATGAGTATCTGGAAGTAATCCCTACGAGAGCTGGGGAAATAGCTGCAGGACCAATTATTATCGACAAAACCCGAAAACGGAAATTAGGTACAGTTGTTACCCTCCCAGAGATGAAGAAGAAGGTCACTGTCAAAGGGCCTTCTAGACAGAGAGCCGCTACTCCAGAGAGCGACACTCCATTCGAGGAGCCTCAACACATTTCATCTTCTTCAGCTCATCCTGGAGGAGGGTCCTTGGTATCCCAACCGGCAGGATCAACAGAAGCTGTGGGGCTCCTATCTCTTGGACGTCTCAGCTCATCACTTTATTTGACTTTGCCACAAAAGGCGAAAGCTATTGAGGATACCGTCAATACACATACTGTTGATCCAGATCTTATTCCATCAGATGAACCGGCCCTTGCCTTCGATGATAAGGACTGGGATCAAGATTATGACAAACTTTTGGAACGTCCTGTACCTACTCCAGGTAAATATAAATTACATAAAATCTATACAAAATTATGTATTATGATTTTGTATATTAACTTATTTTGCTTAATTTTTGTAGGTGTTATTATTGCATTAAAGCCTGTGGCTCCTCCTCTTCCTCAAGAAGCTATTTATGAAGAAAACATGGAATCTGAGGAAGAGAGTTCTTCTTCAGAAGAAGATACTGTCCAAGAGGAATGTTCTCCATCCACAGAGATACAACAAGAGCCTGTAGTAGAGGCTCAGCTAGAATTGCCTTCTCTTGCTAAGGGCGGAGAAAAAGAACAAACCGTAGAAGAACCAACTGCAGATGAAGAAGCAGCTGCTGCAGAAGAAACAGACTTCAACGAAGAAACAGTTGCAGAAGAACCTACTTCAACTGAAGTACTTCCAGAGTTTGAAGAGCTGGTAACCAATGAAGGTGATGAAGATATGGTTAACTCATCGACTGAAGCCGGAGACATTGTAATAGCATCCTCCGTTATTGTTACTGATCCAGCACAAGTTTCTGAGAAGACAGTGTCTGAACTGGATTCAGTTACAATAATCACCATTCCTTCCACAACAATCACCGCCACTGAAACTCAAGCAGTTTCAACTCCAGAAACGGCTGGAGTAATGATCCAAAAAAGTGCTGAAGATATGGCCTCCGAAGCTCCTGGGGATCAGTTAGCCATGGTAGCAGCATCAACAATGGCTTTAACTCAACTTGCTACCAAGGCAACAACAATACCCACTTCCAGCCTTCAGAAGAGGGACTTGGTAGATATTGCCGCCACGCCGAGATCAAATGCAGAGATGAATATCTTAGTTGAGATTCATACTGAAACTTTCTACAAAACTCTGGTGGCACTGATCAAGATGGTCCTGAAGAAGGGCCTTAATTATGAAAGTTTGAAGGATGCAATTGCTCTTACAATCAGGAATGTTGCCATGTTCAATGACACTGAGAGAGCAGCGGCACTGGAGAAGGTAGTGGAGGGACTTGAACAGCCTATTAGAGAATATCTAAGGCTATCAAGTAAAACTATTGAAAGTCTCATCCAAACCGAGTATGATGCTTTATCAGCTGAATACATCGCTCGGGAGACTACTTTCAATGAATCTCTCCAGAACTATAGCAGTGAAGTTGCCAGAGAAAGAGCTTTATTGAATGAAACCAAACCTCTACTGGAGATGCACAAAGAAGCCTATGAGACTTCAAACATGAGAATTCATCAGCAAGATGATAGAATTCGTGAAGTTGAGGCGGAATTGGCTCGTTTAAAGGCTGAAAGAGAGCAGATGATTGCAGATCGAGACCAACATCTGACGCAGAGCTCAATTTTGGAAGAGAAGGTTTTCGGTGTTGAAGCTGTCATTAAAACCCTTGATGATGCCAAGGATAAAATGATAGCTACTTTTGCCGAATTCTTCCATCTTTGTACTCCAGAAGCTCGATGCACCATAGCTACTACAACTGTGCTGAGCTCTCGTGAGAAGCGTATAGCAGAGCTGCAAAAACTGCTCGAAGATGTATCTACTCCGCCTTAGGCAAATAAAGAGTTTTTATATTCTTTTTTTTATCATTAATAAAGAATTTTGTATTCTTCTGTCTTTTTCATTCTGTAATATTTGCAAGAAATGAATGCAATATTTGTTTTGTGACCCTATCATTTATTTTGAATTTAAACAATAGGTATGAGATAGAAAACACTTATCAGAGGTAATATGGACATGACAAGTCTTGTAAACGCAATAAATTATATCTATCCAGAGGTAATGTGGATATGATAGATAATGAATCTTGTTTTCTTTTTAGAGTATACAATACTATCAGAGGTAATATGAACGTGACAGATCGCAACAACTCAAAGAAAAATAGATTAATATCTATTAAGAGGCCATATGGACATGATAGATAAGAAAAGAAGTAGACTTAATATTTATTCAGAGGTCAGGAAAACATGATAAATAATAAATCTCTTTTTTTTAATCAGCTGGTAAGACAGAAGATCAAAATTCTCTTTTAGGAGACAAATAATCAGCCTAACCAAACATTGGTAGCTGGGGATAAGAAGAAGTTCAGACATAATATTTCTTTAAGAATTTTCCATTAATTGACATCATGAGCAAATCTCCATTAGGTTTAGACAACCTATAGGCACCATTAGAGAAGACTGTCTCGACTACATAAGGACCTTCCCATTTTGCTTGGAATTTCCCTTTGCTCTTATGACTCATCACCATCGGTCATCGAACAGCTAGAACTAGCTCACCGACTTTGAATACCCTCTCTTTAACTTTACGATTGAAAGCTCGAGATATGCGGGCTTGATATAACTCGATGTGCTGTTGTGCTTGAAGACGCTTCTCGTCTAGACCTTCAAGTTCTTGAAGTCTCAACCGATCATTATTCTCTGTAGTTAGCTCATTAGCGATGGCTATTCTAAGAGATAGAATCTAGATTTCCAGTGGAATAACAGCCTCACATCCGTATTCCAATGAGAATGGTATAAAACTAGTAGGAGTTCGGACTGTCGTTCGGTAAGCCCATAAACATTCTCCAAGTTTCTCATTCTAATCATGTTTATTAGAAGAGACGAAC